>CM055737.1:1974835-1984835 GCA_029465975.1 Dallia pectoralis | reverse complement strand
AATCAATGAGTCAATATTTGGGGGAATTTAGACAGAATATGCATGACATCCAGAATTATCCTTATGGGAGATTGGAGAGTTCGGACAGTTTCCAAAATTCTTCAAGCCCCGGAGAGCACAGTAGCAGCCTGGTCTATATATAACATAGGTTTCGAACACGTTGTGTAAACGTTGCATGTATGCTTTCTAGGTATTGTTTGTGATTACAAGGTTGTTGTCACGAGTGTGTTGAGTTTTGTTCCACACGGGGTGTTTAGTGGGGAGCACTTCCTGTGTCCCGTGTATTGTTTTTAATTGGAGCACAGCTGTTTCATGTTAGCTTATCACCGGGGGCATCGTTAGTAATTAGTACTGGGCTATTTAAGTTCCCTGTTTAGTGTCACAGGTTGTCGGATATAGTTAGTAATTAGTATAGTTAGTAATTAGTACTGGGCTATTTAAGTTCCCTGTTTAGTGTCACAGGTTGTCGGATATAGTTAGTAATTAGTATAGTTAGTAATTAGTACTGGGCTATTTAAGTTCCCTGTTTAGTGTCACAGGTTGTCGGATATAGTTAGTAATTAGTATAGTTAGTAATTAGTACTGGGCTATTTAAGTTCCCTGTTTAGTGTCACAGGTTGTCGGATATAGTTAGTAATTAGTATAGTTAGTAATTAGTACTGGGCTATTTAAGTTCCCTGTTTAGTGTCACAGGTTGTCGGATATGGGTTCAATGTCACGTACGTATCAGTTGATCAGTGTTGGTGTTCCATGTTGTTGTGTTTGTAATATGTTCAGTAAGTCACTCGATAGAGCAAGTTTATTTACAAGTATAGGGTATATGTTTCTTTATGTGCTTTATGTATGTTTTTTGTGTTTGTTTTAAATTAAAAACCATTGAACGTGTCACTCAGCTCTGCATTTGGCTTGGCTTGGTTTTGCAAAGGTTTGTGTTTGTGTGTGTGTGTGTGTGTGTGTGTTGGGGGGACCCCATGGGGAAAAGAGCGTTTGATTAATGATGTGGAAACCCTTTGCCTTTTCAGCTGATTAAATAAAATTGACTGGATTTTTACATTTTATAATAAAGTGACCCCAAGGATGGCTCCAATGGCACGGTTGGACAGGCCAGTGTGTGTGTGTGTGTCTGTGTGTGTGTGTGTGTTTGCGTGTGTGTGTGTGTGTGTGTGTGTGTATGGGTGTGTGTGTGTTTGTCTGTGTGTGTGTGTGTGTTTGCGTAAGTGTGTGTGTGTGTGTGTGTTGTGTGTGTGTGTGTGTGTGTGTGTCTGTGTGTCTGTGTGTCTGTGTGTGTGTGTGTGTTTGCGTTTGTGTGTGTGTGTGTATGGGTGTGTGTGTGTTTGTGTGTGTGTGTGTGTGTGTGTTTGTGTTTTTTGCCAATCGCCAATACGAGAGGCCTTGTGTTGTCAGGCAGAAGAAGTCACTTTATTTGTCGGCATCATCTGTTGACAGACTGGCTGAAACCAAACCAAACAGGCGTTGCCAACGACGATGTCTCCTTTCAATTTCCTCCCAGCGTTATTGGCCAATATACCGTGTGACATCTCATCTTCCAGGAGAAATGTGTGCCTGGACAAGCGTGCGGGAATGTTTATATCTCGGACGACGGCCAATCAGAACAGTGCGTTTCTTCGGGGGGGAGGTGAATTGCATTCTCCTTAAAAAAATATCCGGCTCTCAGGAAACACAGAGTCGTCACATTCACATCATGTTGCCGTCTTCACAAGTCAGCGGTCTCCGGTCGCACTTCTCAGAGGTGCTGACAACTAAGGAGACATTAAAACCCCAGACAAATAACACAGTGACATGACCCCCAACCCTCCACTACAACTCGTAAACCACTGACCTTCCATAATGGCCGCGTTTCAGCCGCTGCTGTTTATCCTTCCACGGGCGTCTCATGATGTCACCGGGGCCACCGGTTTAGTCGCCACTGCTCCGCCTCGTTAGTCTCCTCAACACGACATGCGGAAGGAAGTACGCTCGGCACACAGCCTTTATCACTAAGTACAGTGACTGTCCGCGTCCCAAAGACAGCCCTATTTCCAATGGAGCACACTACTTTTAACCAGGGCCCACGTGGGATGTGGTCAAAGGAAGGGCGCCACGTAGTGAACGTGGAGCCATTTGTGCCTCGGGGGTCTATACAGAGAGGACGCATCGGAGCTGGAGGGTAAACATCATTTAGACGTTACAGTCCTTCTGCTCCAACAGGCTGATGACGGGAGAACCGCTCAAGAAACCATGACGATGGAGTTGGCGCTGCGCCCCAAACGGAACCCTGTTTCATACACGCTAGAGGACGAGAAATCTGTTTTACTCGGACAATATGCAGTAGGGCGCATGAGAGGCTGAAACTGTGAGCTGAAACCGTGAACTGAAACTGTGAGAGAAAACTATGAGCTAAAATTGTGAGCCGAAACTGTGAGCTGAAACTGTGAGCTGAAACCGGGAGCTCAACACATTCTGTGGACCTGTCATATGTCATTCCGAGAGGTTCATGGAAAAAAGACTTTACCTGAGTATCAATGAAAAAATATGAAACATTTTATCACCTTTGTTAAAAATATTCCCTGTGAATTGTGTAATATACAGTACAGTTATGTCTTAAAGGCAACAGTGAATCGCTGTCATTCTGCGAAGAGCCAAATTACCCTGAAAGAGCATTTTGTTTACACTTTTCACGGTTCAATCGCTGAGAGCGGACAGTAATGCTTTGACAAAATGGTATAAACACACACACACACAAACCCGGTAGTGCTGTGAGACTGTGGAATGTGGTCTGTCAGCCGGAGAGGCAGGAAGAAGCTACGATACCTGAAGCGGTGATGACCTGAGCTCCAGCTGTCAGGGAGCGCTTCTCAAATATTTACCTGGTGTGGACGGAGATATCTGACAGCACGTCTCCTTATCGCTACGACAACAACTTATATAAACACCTTTAGCCCAGTGCATGACCCCAGCCAAAGATGGACACACACACGCCACGGGCAAACACACGCAACAGACCTGTACACACACACACACACACGCTGTGTGGACAAAGCACAGTGAATCAACGAGCTGGTGCCTGAAGTGTGGGCAGAACAGGTCATTTTGTTCTCTGTCCAGTGAAGTGTGATTATTGGCTGTCATTAACACCCTGTAGAACATGGTGCTGTTATGTCCTGAGATAATATAGTTGCAGAGGGTACAAGACACTGAATCTGAATCCAGATATGCTTGTTGTTTTTATCATATTGTTCTGTGACAGTATTATGGTGTTCTTACTTTTTTAAATAAAAACCAAAATGCCCAAAACAAAGATATGAAGACCAATTTAAAACGATATTGTCTCAAATAGGTTCATATGTCACCCCAAATCAATGTTTCCCACCCAAAACTGCATCGTCTAACTGAACAAAACTCACCCTATGAGGACAGCTACTGTGTTGTCATGACAACTCCTGACCCACGAGTCCAACTCCTGACCCACGAGACCAACTCCTGACCCACGAGTCCAACTCCTGACCCATGAGACTAACTCCTGACCCATTGGTTAGGGTTATAGGGTCCACAGCTGACCCATTGGTTAGGGTTATAGGGGTTGGGGTTACAACCCATTGGTTAGGGTTATAGGGTTGGGGTTACCTGACCCATTGGTTAGGGTTATAGGGTTGGGGTTACCACAGCTGTCTGTCTCTGGTTCTAACCCATTGGTTAGGGTTATAGGGTTGGGGTTACAGCTGTCTGTCTCTGGTTCTAACCCATTGGTTAGGGTTATAGGGTTGGGGTTACCTGTCTGTCTCTGGTTCTAACCCATTGGTTAGGGTTATAGGGTTGGGGTTACCACAGCTGTCTGTCTCTGGTTCTAACCCATTGGTTAGGGTTATAGGGTTGGGGTTACCACAGCTGTCTGTCTCTGGTTCTAACCCATTGGTTAGGGTTATAGGGTTGGGGTTACCACAGCTGTCTGTCTCTGGTTCTAACCCATTGGTTAGGGTTATAGGGTTGGGGTTACCACAGCTGTCTGTCTCTGGTTCTAACCCATTGGTTAGGGTTATAGGGTTGGGGTTACCACAGCTGTCTGTCTCTGGTTCTAACCCATTGGTTAGGGTTATAGGGTTGGGGTTACCACAGCTGTCTGTCTCTGGTTCTAACCCATTGGTTAGGGTTATAGGGTTGGGGTTACCACAGCTGTCTGTCTCTGGTTCTAACCCATTGGTTAGGGTTATAGGGTTGGGGTTACAGCTGTCTGTCTCTGGTTCTAACCCATTGGTTAGGGTTATAGGGTTGGGGTTACCACAGCTGTCTGTCTCTGGTTCTAACCCATTGGTTAGGGTTATAGGGTTGGGGTTACCACAGCTGTCTGTCTCTGGTTCTAACCCATTGGTTAGGGTTATAGGGTTGGGGTTACTGTCTGTCTGTCTGTCTCTGTTCTAACCCATTGGTTAGGGTTATAGGGTTGGGGTTACCACAGCTGTCTGTCTCTGGTTCTAACCCATTGGTTAGGGTTATAGGTCTGTCTCTGGTTCTAACCCATTGGTTAGGGTTATAGGGTTGGGGTTACCACAGCTGTCTGGTTCTAACCCATTGGTTAGGGTTATAGGGTTGGGGTTACCACAGCTGTCTGTCTCTGGTTCTAACCCATTGGTTAGGGTTATAGGGTTGGGGTTACCACAGCTGTCTGTCTCTGGTTCTAACCCATTGGTTAGGGTTATAGGGTTGGGGTTACCACAGCTGTCTGTCTCTGGTTCTAACCCATTGGTTAGGGTTATAGGGTTGGGGTTACCACAGCTGTCTGTCTCTGGTTCTAACCCATTGGTTAGGGTTATAGGGTTGGGGTTACCACAGCTGTCTGTCTCTGGTTCTAACCCATTGGTTAGGGTTATAGGGTTGGGGTTACCACAGCTGTCTGTCTCTGGTTCTAACCCATTGGTTAGGGTTATAGGGTTGGGGTTACCACAGCTGTCTGTCTGGTGGTGATGACACTCAGCACAGTTATTGTCTCTGACATCTGCCAGTGAGTCTAATCTCCATCATCTGTGAGCATCCCTGTTTTCTGTATCAGTGTTATCTATCTACCCCACCCTAACCCCACCCTAACCCCACCCTAACCCCACCCTAACCCCACCTATTGTATCTTAACAATAGCTGGTGTTAACTCCAGTGTTCAGCCTATGTTCTATAAAACCATACATTATCCATATTTAGTGTGTTCGGCACACACACACACACACACAGACACACACACACACACACACACAAAACAAAATGCTTAATTGATGCACCTCCTCCTCCACATCTCCACAGATGCACCTCCTCCTACACATCTCCACAGATGCACCTCCTCCTCCACATCTCCACAGATGCACCTCCTCCTCCACAGACAAATGGCCTACAAAGCATCGCACCCACATTGCATTAATCTGCAGGGTAGCCAGCATTAAAAATTGGACTGAGGCGGATAAATGAGATTAGGTCCCTAGCTGCAGGATTTAAAGGGAGGAAGAGGTCTCCATTTAGCTTGAACATAATCTCCTCTCACTCTCTGTCTGTGTGGATCCACTCAGAGAGAACGACCAGCCAGGCAGCAGATGCCACAGAGACGTGACCTTCTTGGTTCCGTCACTCCTTTCACTTCTACTGGGTTTTTCCCTGGTCCGTCCGTTCATCTGTCTGAAAACATGCTGAGGACCTGAGGACGTGTCTGTTGTCAATGTCCAATTAACTGCGTTATAGTCACATTGGCTGAATTATTACATAATTATCACTTTATATTGACCCCTTCGCTATGGTACAGAAAGAGGCATCACTATTTTGAAGAATCATTTCACGCCCCCAGACAGACGCTGTTAATCAAACCAACGCAAATGTAACGTATCTGACAAAGTCAATGTGTGATACAAAATGTCATAAATGCCACAACAAAATCAAATATTTTCATGCCGCCGGCTTAAATGGTAAGAAAAACCACGTAGGTAAATTCCAGAGAGTCTGACGTTATAATAATTTTAATGTGTTGAGTAATGTGTTAACCATCGTTTTCTGAACCGGCGGTAGCTCCATCCAGGACCAATACGATTCAACCACAGGGGACTCAGGCTAATCCGGGAGTCCGGCTGGAGACCGAGGCTTTTAGTCTGATTCACTACTTCTTCGCAGCTGGAGAGTCACACACATGCGTGCAGAGGTACACACACCCACACACACACACGAACAATGTTAAGTCCCGACTGAACCTACAGAGTGCTTTTAGGACGTTACCTAGTGAACAATCTAACTTGGAGATTTCAGATGGGGTGGTCGTTATGCATTTCATCATCTGACTGTCCAGAGACACTTGTTTTGGATTCCGTTTACACACAACACTGAATATGATCTGCACTGTTGCTTTCGTCAGCGTAATCTTGATGAACATCAGAGCAGCTAATTGTGACCAGTTGTTCCAGATCTCATGACATCTTAAGCAGGTCTAATCCACGTCTGTGTCACATCTTCTAAATTAAGCGCGTTTAAGAGGCTCTCGGACCCACAATACAGTATCGCCTTAATTTCCCTCTTGACCCTAAAAGCCTGTTAGACTGTCCATCTGGTGACAGACATTTTAGACACACACACAGACACACACACATACATTTAGACACTCACATTTAGACCCACACACACACACACACGCAGACACACATATACCGTACTAAGGGCCTACTCTCTGCCAGCAGTTCAGCCTGGCGGGTTCTTGAGCTGGTTTTAATCCTCTCAATCTGTCCTGCTTTCACTGTATCAGGCAGGTCGATTTAATCTGCAATGTCACTACACCACCCAGCCACTACACCACCCAGCCACTACACCACCCAGTCACTACACCACCCAGCCAGTACACCACCCAGTCACTACACCACCCAGTCACTACACCACCCAGCCAGTACACCACCCAGTCACTACACCACCCAGTCACTACACCACCCAGTCACTACACCACCCAGTCACTACACCACCCAGCCAGTACACCACCCAGTCACTACACCACCCAGTCACTACACCACCCAGCCAGTACACCACCCAGTCACTACACCACCCAGTCACTACACCACCCAGCCACTACACCACCCAGCCACTACACCACCCAGTCACTACACCACCCAGCCAGTACACCACCCAGTCACTACACCACCCAGCCAGTACACCACCCAGTCACTACACCACCCAGCCACTACACCACCCAGCCACTACACCACCCAGTCACTACACCACCCAGTCACTACACCACCCAGTCACTACACCACCCAGCCACTACACCACCCAGCCACTACACCACCCAGTCACTACACCACCCAGCCAGTACACCACCCAGTCACTACACCACCCAGTCACTACACCACCCAGCCAGTACACCACCCAGTCACTACACCACCCAGTCACTACACCACCCAGTCACTACACCACCCAGCCACTACACCACCCAGTCACTACACCACCCAGTCACTACACCACCCAGGCACTACACCACCCAGCCACTACACCACCCAGTCACTACACCACCCAGTCACTACACCACCCAGCCACTACACCACCCAGTCACTACACCACCCAGTCACTACACCACCCAGTCACTACACCACCCAGCCACTACACCACCCAGTCACTACACCACCCAATCACTACACCACCCAGCCACTACACCAGCCAGTACACCACCCAGTCACTACACCACCCAGCCACTACACCACCCAGTCACTACACCACCCAGTCACTACACCACCCAGCCACTACACCACCCAGTCACTACACCACCCAGTCACTACACCACCCAGCCACTACACCACCCAGTCCGTTAAAAATGACAGCTCTACTATCTTGAATCAATTACAGAAATCTTCGATGAGGCTTTTGACTATGAGTGATATAAACACCGGCCGAGTAAATTTAAAGCCAGCGACCGGAAATACACAGTTGAATAGTGCTGACCCCAAACCATGGAAGATGTTAGCTGTGTTAACAGAGGTGAGTATCTTATAAAGCCCCGTAGCCTTTCCAGATCTGGTTCCCGGACACCATTAACCGAGATAAATGAGAGAAAGGCCAGTGAATGGTATCTGTAGTTTGGATGTGTGGGTGTGTCGACTTGGCCGTTGCTGAACTCATGTGTGTGTGTGTGTGTGTGTAAGTGTGTGTGTGTGTGTGTGTGTGAGTGGCCAGTGCCGGAGGAATCTCGGTGTGTTTATCAGGTGAGGTGTGTGTGTGTGTGTGTGTGTGTGTGTGTGTGTGTGTGTGTGTGTGTGGCCAGTTCCAGAGGAATCTCTGTGTGTTTATCAGGTGAGGTGAAGGTCCTCCCAAGAACACATCCCAGCTCCCCATGACCTTGGTGTAAATGCTCACGTTCGCTTTATCCTCTTTTACACCTGCTGTATCTCCTCTCTCACTCCCTCCGTCTTCTCTCTCACCCAGTCTCTCCCCCCCCTCTCTCTCCCCCCTCTCCCTCGCCCCCCTTGCTTTCTGCACTGCACTTGGGTGAAAAAAGAAAAGAAAGAAAGATCACAGATGTATTTTACTCCCAGCAGCCACCAGAATAAAGCTGGTATATTTCTTCATTGTGTGGGGAGTTCTCTCTCACTGTAGATGTAGCTGTTTTTCTATCTAAGTCACTAAAGACAAGTAAAAAGACAAAAATGTTCTTCTGACATATACAGTGGATAAACTAGAGTAGTACACAGAATAAACCAGAGCTGTATTCCACATAAACTAGAACTGCACACAGAATGAACTAGATCTCTACAGAGAATAGACTAGAGCTGTACGCAGAATAAACTAGAGCTGTACACAGAATGAACTAGAACTGCACACAACAGAGGAGAACCACTAATAGAGATGTTTCTCAGAGGGAAATGTTTGAAATCCACTCAAACATGTTCTGATAGATTATAGGACCAACATGCACCCGTCTGAAGCCAGACACAAACAGCAGATAAGAACAACCAAGGAGACAGTCGTCCAGCCACGCTATGGTGTAACAGAGCTCTACTGCCCCCTATTGGATCAGCGGGGCATTGCACCCACTGCCCGCCTCAGACAACCCACCCCCTCATCTCATGCAAGGTGAGCAATTTGCTAATGAACAAACAAGCAGACAAATTGCTATTCTCCTCTCTACATGCCACACTTAATTTTCTGTAATTATACAGTTTATTAGTTTTCTCGGTTCAGTAGTTATAAAAAGCTTCCTGCCTGTCTGTCTTGGCACCGTATGAAATGTCAAGAACAACCAAAGTCCAATTGGGGAACTGAATTCCATTAAGTAAGAACCAGCAGAACAGCTTGGATTCAGTAATAAGAAAGTGTGTGCGAACCCGTGTGTGTGTGTGTGTGTGTGTGTGTGTGTGTGTGTGTGTGTGTGTGTGTGTGTGCGTGCGTGCGTGAGTGTGTATGTGTGTATTTACAGCGTGCAGGGTCACTGCTGTGCGGGCCATGGTGTGTTTTTAATTGTATGAGGATGCAATCACTTTGTTATTGCTAATTATGGATTAGCGGTTTGCTACCGCGGCTCGGTGGAATGGAGGGCTAATTGTTTGCTGAAAGACTATTGGAAATGTGACAACAAACTCCGGGATTGCAACAAGCCCACTAATGAAGAATGTGCAGCGTTGTTGTTGTTGCTTCGTCTCGGATTAACTCAGATTGCATTAGTTGTTATAATAAGATCCAGTGGGAGATTTGATATGCTTTGTTTTTTGTGCTAGATGCAGACCGTAGTGC
The DNA here is from genome assembly GCA_029465975.1 of Dallia pectoralis. Classification (NCBI taxonomy): domain Eukaryota; kingdom Metazoa; phylum Chordata; class Actinopteri; order Esociformes; family Umbridae; genus Dallia; species Dallia pectoralis. The sequence continues at coordinate 1,975,109 of CM055737.1, read as the reverse complement.
TATTGGCTAATAATGTACAGTAGGTGAGTAGATTAATGGGAAGCTCTACTAGTTCACAATGCTCACTCACTTCCACGCTAGTTTATGGAATCAGGGCAGTTTAGAGTAGAAAGAAAAGCTAATTGTCAATTATTTGCAGGTTCAGGGAAAAGTTGTCTTTGGATGAACCCTCAGACATCTCAGTGCTCATAGTAGCATAACACATATGACGATGATAATGACGGAAATGATTATGCTAATCATGGTAATGACAGGGACGATCAGGTTGGTCATT
>CM055737.1:1889835-1969835 GCA_029465975.1 Dallia pectoralis | reverse complement strand
TATCGTGGGCCAGCCTACGGCTCGAAAACCCCGACGAGGGGTTAATGCACGGGCTCTTCATAGAGCCCTATGAAGCAGAGGACTCCGAGCCAGAGGACGAGTCCGAGGATGAGGAGTACCTGGAGGGGGAGTTCCGGTGGGATCCCTTCACCCTCCAGCTGATTCCCGTCTCAACCTCCACGTTTCTGTCCCCCACCTCACCACCCATGGCTGCCGCCCCGCAGCATGAGATGGCCGCCGCCCCGCAGCATGAGATGGCCCGCCGCCCCGCAGCATGAGATGGCCCGCCGCCCCGCAGCATGAGATGGCCGCCGCCCCGCAGCATGAGATGGCCGCCGCCCCGCAGCATGAGATGGCCGCCGCCCCGCAGCATGAGATGGCCGCCGCCCCGCAGCATGAGATGGCCGCCGCCCCGCAGCATGAGATGGCCGCCGCCCCGCAGCATGAGATGGCCGCCGCCCGCAGCATGAGATGGCCGCCGCCCGCAGCATGAGATGGCCGCCGCCCGCAGCATGAGATGGCCGCCGCCCCGCAGCATGAGATGGCCGCCGCCCGCAGCATGAGATGGCCGCCGCCCCGCAGCATGAGATGGCCGCCGCCCCGCAGCATGAGATGGCCGCCGCCCCGCAGCATGAGATGGCCGCCGCCCCGCAGCATGAGATGGCCGCCGCCCGCAGCATGAGATGGCCGCCGCCCCGCAGCATGAGATGGCCGCCGCCCCGCAGCATGAGATGGCCGCCGCCCCGCAGCATGAGATGGCCGCCGCCCGCAGCATGAGATGGCCGCCGCCCGCAGCATGAGATGGCCGCCGCCCCGCAGCATGAGATGGCCGCCGCCCGCAGCATGAGATGGCCGCCGCCCGCAGCATGAGATGGCCGCCGCCCGCAGCATGAGATGGCCGCCGCCCCGCAGCAGCATGAGATGGCCGCCGCCCCGCAGCATGAGATGGCCGCCGCCCCGCCGCCGAAACGGGCCCCTATGAACCGGTCTATCCGGTGTCCTCCAGGCCCACGCCACCATCGGCTACCTCCCGGCCTTGGAGAGGGCTCTACGGGAGGATCTGGGGGTATTTGTCGACTTTCTGGCCTGGGTCCAGGAGGTGGCGGTGATGGACGATGAAAGGAGGTGGTGGCATCAGGAGTTCTTCGTGTGGAGGAAGGGACAAGAAGATCTCTGCCCTGAGCTCCTGGACTACCTGAGGGCACAACTTCTCCGCCGTGCACCACACCTTCGGCCAGTCACCGAGCTCCCTCCAGTTTCCTTGCCCGAGTCTGTCCCCGTGTCCTTGCCTGAGCCAGTCCCCGTGTCCTTGCCTGAGCCTGTCCCCGTGTCCTTGCCAGAGCCAGTCCCCGTGTCTTTGCCTGTCCCAGGTTCCCAGCCTGAGCCTGTCCCAGTCCCAGTTTCCCTGCCTAAGCCAGTTTCCCAGTCTGAGCCTGTCCCCGTTTCCCAGTCTGAGCCTGTCCCCGTTTCCCAGTCTGAGCCTGTCCCCGTTTCCCAGTCTGACCCTGTCCCCGTTTCCCAGTCTGAGCCTGTCCCCGTTTCCCAGTCTGACCCTGTCCCGGTCTCTGAGCCTGTCCCGGTCTCTGAGCCTGTCCCGGTCTCTGAGCCTGTCCCGGTCTCTGAGCCTGTCCCGGTCTCTGAGCCTGTCCCGGTCTCTGAGCCTGTCCCGGTCTCTGAGCCTGTCCCCGTGTCTGTCCCAGTCCCCGTGTCTGTCCCAGTCCCCGTGTCTGTCCCAGTCCCCGTGTCTGTCCCAGTCCCCGTGTCTGTCCCAGTCCCCGTGTCTGTCCCAGTCCCCGTGTCTGTCCCAGTCCCCGTGTCTGTCCCAGTCCCCGTGTCTGTCCCAGTCCCCGTGTCTGTCCCAGTCCCCGTGTCTGTCCCAGTCCCCGTGTCTGTCCCAGTCCCCGAGCTCACTCCAGACCCAGAGCTCACTCCAGACCCAGAGCTCACTCCAGACCCAGAGCTCACTCCAGACCCAGAGCTCACTCCAGACCCAGAGCTCACTCCAGACCCAGAGCTCACTCCTGTCCCAGAGCTCACTCCTGTCCCAGAGCTCACTCCTGTCCCAGAGCTCACTCCTGTCCCAGAGCTCACTCCTGTCCCAGAGCTCACTCCTGTCCCAGAGCTCACTCCAGACCCAGAGCTCACTCCAGACCCAGAGCTCACTCCTGTCCCCCTGCCTGACTCCAGTCCTGTCCCCCTGCCTGACTCCAGTCCTGTCCCCCTGCCTGACTCCAGTCCTGTCCCCCTGCCTGACTCCAGTCCTGTCCCCCTGCCTGACTCCAGTCCTGTCCCCCTGCCTGACTCCAGTCCTGTCCCCCTGCCTGACTCCAGTCCTGTCCCCCTGCCTGACTCCAGTCCGGTCCCCCTGCCTGACTCCAGTCCGGTCCCCCGTCCTGTCCTCGAGCCCCGTCCTGTCTTCGAGCCCCGTCCAATGCCCGAGGCCGTCATCCTGGCCGGGCCAAGGACTGTTGCCGGGCCAAGGACTGTTGCCGGGCCAAGGACTGTTGCCGGGCCAAGGACTGTTGCCGGGCCAAGGACTGTTGTCGGGCCAAAGCCGGTTCCCCGGCCACCTGAACCGTGTCCTCCGGCACGGCCTCCTGAACCGTGTCCTCCGGCACGGCCTCCTGAACCGTGTCCTCCGGCACGGCCTCCTGAACCGTGTCCTCCGGCACGGCCTCCTGAACCGTGTCCTCCGGCACGGCCTCCTGAACCGTGTCCTCCGGCACGGCCTCCTGAACCGTGTCCTCCGGCACGGCCTCCTGAACCGTGTCCTCCGGCACGGCCTCCTGAACCGTGTCCTCCGGCACGGCCTCCTGAACCGTGTCCTCCGGCACGGCCTCCTGAACCGTGTCCTCCGGCACGGCCTCCAGACCCGTCTCCCCCGGCCCTGCCTCCTGACCCGTCTCCCCCGGCACTGCCTCCTGACCCGTCTCTGCCTGGTCGACCTCTAGACCTGCACCCTCCTGTCCGACCTCCAGATCTGCTCCCGCCGAGTAGACCTCCTGACACGCTCCCGCCGGGTAGACCTCCTGACACGCTCCCGCCGGGTAGACCTCCAGACACGCTCCCGCCGGGTAGACCTCCAGATCTGCTCCCGCCGAGTAGACCTCCTGACACGCTCCCGCCGGGTAGACCTCCTGACACGCTCCCGCCGGGTAGACCTCCAGACACGCTCCCGCCGGGTAGACCTCCAGATCTGCTTCCGCCGGGTCGATCTCCTGACCCTCATCCGCCGGGTCGATCTCCAGATCCGCTTCCGCCGGGTAGACCTCCTGACCCGCTCCCGCCGGGTAGACCTCCTGACCCGCTCCCACCGGGCAGACCGCCTGACCCGCTCCTGCCGGGTAGAACCCATGACCCGTCTCTACCTGTCCGGCCTCCAGACCTGCTCCCGCCGGGTCGACCACCTGATCCGTCGTCGCCTGTCCGGTCTCCTGACCCATCTCCACCTGTCCGGTCTCCTGACTGGCATCCACCAGACCGGGCGGCCTCCTGGCCTGTCAGCCTCCGTCCTGCCCATGTCCAACTCTTGGATTATATCTGCTTTTGTGTTTTGGGCGCTTCAGGAGCCGCGCCCCTTGGTGGGGGATTCTGTAAGGGACAGAGCCCTGTCCTCGCACTCCATGGTGGTGATGACACCTCCCCCGCATCCGGAGAGAGGGAAAATTAGGGACTTGTTCGTTCACCTGTGTTTTTGTCCGCACCTGGGTTGTGTTTGCTCGTTAGTCCCTGTACTTAGTTCTGTCGGTTCCTGTCTTTCAGTGTCGGTCATTGTTAAGTGTTAAGGATTGTCTTTGTATGAAGCTACCCGTTCCTGTTTTGGGAGAAAATAAACCCTGTTATTGCAAGCACTCTGCGTTTGTGTCCTCAACCTGCTCGAAAGCCTCAATCCTGACAGTTATAAAGGAATACAATAGGACAGAATATAGAACACATCACTGGTTATAAAGGAATACAATAGGACAGAATATAGAACAAATCACTGATTATAAAGGAATACAATAGGACAGAATATAGAACAAATCACTGGTTATAAAGGAATACAATAGGACAGAATATAGAACACATCACTGGTTATAAAGGAATACAATAGGACAGAATATAGAACAAATCACTGGTTATAAAGGAATACAATAGGACAGAATATAGAACACATCACTGGTTATAAAGGAATACAATAGGACAGAATATAGAACAAATCACTGATTATAAAGGAATACAATAGGACAGAATATAGAACAAATCACTGGTTATAAAGGAATACAATAGGACAGAATATAGAACACATCACTGGTTATAAAGGAATACAATAGGATACAATACAATATCACAGGTTCCTAGAGTTGTGTTAGAGAATGGGTGAAATGTGAGTGAATGAGCACGTCATTTAAATACTGCCATTAAGTTATAGAACTGTTATCATGTTTGATGTAATATTCATGTTGTATCCTGGAAACATGCATGTCTGTTACAACTCTTTATGTGGTACTGTAAACTCCATGGGTGCTTGAAATGTTAGGTCTGTGCCAGGCCTGAGATGACTCTGTTAAGAAGTACTTGTTTGGCCAGTACACGTTGTCTAGCGCAGTTGTGATTTGTCCCGGCTGCTCTGTAACTGTCCCTGCCCTATTATTAAACCACTGTACTTCAGATCCCAGCTGGTTCTACACATCTATGCTGACCAATTATAAGTAAGCCCCAGCTGTTGTCACCTTGGCTGGTCAAACCCAGGCAACTCCTGCTCCATATTGACCTGAACGAACGGACAGATGACTCAGATTGATTATGGCTAGTTTTAGTTTTCCTCTGAAATAGGATCTCCTCCTCTCAGACCACTGTGGGCCTCAAACACACGCACACACACACGCACACACACACGCACACACACACACACACACGCACACACACACACACACGTCTACTTGTGGGAATAACGCCCAGGCTTTGATCAATGTTGCGGGTGCCTGTGAACCCCGAGAGAATCAAGATAACACACTGTCCTTGGAGTAGAGGTTGACACGGAAGGGGAAACACACACACACATGCACACACTTCCACACACATACATATACACACACACACATACACACACATACACACATACATATACACACACACACACATACACACACATACACACATACATATACACACACATACACACACATACATATACACGCGCACACACACACACACATGCATACACACAGACACAAATAGACACATATACACAAACTAGAAATAGCTTGTGCATCTAACATTCGAAAGATCGCCATTCTATGAAATGCCTGTGAGAACCAAACTCAGACCAAGGCCGCCCCCATCTGGCAAAATGAAGAACTGCATACTGAAATGGAATCAAGCGTTAACTTGATTATTCGTAGATAACAAGAAAGCAGTGTGTTAAAGATGTTTTTATTAACTGAATCACACTCCACCACAGACACCCCACTTTTTTCCTGTGACAAACCACACGTCAACTTACTGGTTAGCCTATATTATGCTATCCATCTATCTACGTATCTATGAATTCAATGAGTAATATCAAATATCTACTTACTATGTAATACCAGTGTAAAGATACTCTCACACATTTTTAGGTTTACTGTAACAGCTCATCATTGCAATGTAACAGCAGTGTGTAAGTGGTTGTAAATGCAGCTTGACTCAATTAGATCCTCTGTAACTCAGTTTATAGAACACTGTGCTTTCAACTCCAATGTAATGTGTTTGATCCCCACCAGGGGGCAGTATGAGATGTTTGCACACAAAAAACAAGGTCAGAACCAGATACAAATCCTTTCAAGAACATTTAGATGACCTCAACCACTGTTTGTTATTTTAATTCAGGTGAAAATAGAGGTGGTAACAGTGAAACATCTGAATAAAACTGTTGTATTCAATAATTTGCTCTATAAGTAGGCAGCATTTCACAATACAGTCTATCGTAAACCATAGCAAACTCATTACATGATGAGGGAGGCATCCAATCTCTAGACTAGAAGGACCGTTGAGTTGGAGAGCAACTGAATAGCAATGGACCGACGTTGACACCGTTTAACCACTAGATGTCAGTAGAGTATTGGTGCAATATAGCCAGAGTGTAGTTTCATATGGCTGATTGAGTAGTTATGGACACGTGCGTGTGTGGACGCGTGCGTGTGTGTGTGTGCGTGTGGGGGGGATTATAAATATATTGGTAGACTTTTTCGGCATGTGGTTGTTTTTTAATATTAACAATAGTAGTAATATTATATGCTATTGCATTTACCTGAATACACGTGGCGAGCGTTTATAGACAAAAGAGAAAATATTTCCAGAACAATAATTATACTATTACCATGATCTTTGAAAAGTCAGAAGGCAAATGCAAAACCACACACATGTCTCTCCTTGGACATGTCGCACCTGCGCTCTCCAGAAGAGGTCGCCCGCAGCCCTGTGGAGTCCCCATTTAGTCCCCTGTCTGTCGTAGGGGACATCAGTCTAGTCCCCATCTGATGGCCTATAGCCTAAAGACTATTTCATTCAATGAAATGTAATACTGTCCTTTACTCTGTTGGTTATATTTATAATATTGACTTGACAGTGAGACCCAAACAACTGTCGTGTCTCATCTAATATTAGAGTCCCTCACAGTATTCTGACATCTATTGCTGACATGTTGCCAGTTAATTCATTCCAATGACTTATAAAGAAAATAAATAACACTTTGATCGGAAGTTGTTAAAAAAAATTTTACCAAGTAATTTGAATTTGTGTATTTGACGGTCTGAACATTCAATAGATCTGTCAGTTTTATCTGAATAAAATTTTTACTAAAGATGTCACTAAATTATGGTTGATTATATTATAATTAGAGTTACACCAATTTGTGTCGGAAGGGAACGTTTTTTATAAGTATTAGAAATAATTTCCAATAAAATATATAAATAAAAAAAAATAAAAAAATAATAATTCATGATTGCAATTTCAGCCTATGTTTACAGTATTTTATCTCGTGTAGACCAATCGTATTTTTCCATAAATAACCATCTCACAGGCCTAAACAATCAATTATTACTTATTATTATGTATTTAAATATTGACGAAATAAGTGACATGACGCCATTGTAAATTGCCAACTGTTAAATGCTTTATCACAGTCTATACATTTGTTTAATTAGCATATTCATTGTCACCCTAAATATTTCCCAAACCTTTGTTAAAGTTTTCCTATATTGTTGTCATTGGTCCGCCACTATTTTTATCTGCTATAGGCTAATTTATAAAGCGCCATTAAGAGATAGGAAATAATGTGTTCCACAGAGAAAGTTGCGACTGAAGATGTCACCTGATTAGTTATTTCTGGGGGGGGGGTCCTTTTTCCCGATCTCCTCTCTCCCCCTTTCCTCCCCACCCTGAAGAAAGGGAAGACCGCCCACCACAGAGGCCGTACGACCAGAGACCCCTTATAGATTTAAATAGAGAGGCTGCATCCTCCGACTGACATTCATTCAACACTCCTACAGCCACCTTAAGCTGATTACTGTCCGCTATCCGCTATCGGATCAATATACCAATCAATACCGATACCTAGATCACTTGGATCAGCTTGTGCGGGGCACCGACCTCAGGATGCTACAGAAACTGAACCCGGGGACCATTCTGGTGTTGCTTTGGCTCTGTCATTTCATGGGAGATCAGAAAGTCCAAGGTAGGATATTAACATCTCAAACCTGTCGACTCGAATGGAAACATTTATTGCCAGTTTCGCGTGTTTCTAGTGCGTCTGTGTGGGAGAGACCTGCACACTTCTAGTATAGGGAGAGACCTGCACACTTCTAGTATAGGGAGAGACCTGCACACTTCTAGTATAGGGAGAGACCTGCACACTTCTAGTATAGGGAGAGACCTGCACACTTCTAGTATAGGGAGAGACCTGCACACTTCCAGTATAGGGAGACACTTCCAGTATAGGGAGAGACCTATAGGGAGAGACCTGCACACTTCTAGTATAGGGAGAGACCTGCACACTTCTAGTATAGGGAGAGACCTGCACACTTCTAGTATAGGGAGAGACCTGCACACTTCTAGTATAGGGAGAGACCTGCACACTTCTAGTATAGGGAGAGACCTGCACACTTCTAGTATAGGGAGAGACCTGCACACTTCTAGTATAGGGAGAGACCTGCACACTTCTAGTATAGGGAGAGACCTGCACACTGGAGAGACCTGCACACTTCTAGTATAGGGAGAGACCTGCACACTTCTAGTATAGGGAGAGACCTGCACACTTCTAGTATAGGGAGAGACCTGCACACTTCTAGTATAGGGAGAGACCTGCACACTTCTAGTATAGGGAGAGACCTGCACACTTCTAGTATAGGGAGAGACCTGCACACTTCTAGTATAGGGAGAGACACTTCTAGTATAGGGAGAGACCTGCACACTTCTAGGAGAGACCTACACTTCTAGTAGGGAGAGACCTGCACACTTCTAGTATAGGGAGACCTGACCTGTATAGGGAGAGACACACTTCTAGTATACACTTCTAGTATAGGAGAGACCTGCACACTTCTAGTATAGGGAGAGACCTGCACACTTCCAGTATAGGGAGAGACCTGCACACTAGTATAGGAGAGACCTGCACCTGCACACTTTATAGGGAGAGACCTGCACACTTCTAGTATAGGGAGAGACCTGCACACTTCTAGTATAGGGAGAGACCTGCACACTTCTAGTATAGGGAGAGACCTGCACACTTCTAGTATAGGGAGAGACCTGCACACTTCCAGTATATGGAGAGACCTGCACACTTCTAGTATAGGGAGAGACCTGCACACTTCTAGTATAGGGAGAGACCTGCACACTATAGGAGAGACCTGCACACTTCTAGTATAGGGAGAGACCTGCACACTTCTAGTATAGGGAGAGACCTGCACACTTCTAGTATAGGGAGAGACCTGCACACTTACCTGCACACACTTCTAGTATAGGGAGAGACCTGCACACTTCTAGTATAGGGAGAGACCTGCACACTTCTAGTATAGGGAGAGACCTGCACACTTCTAGTATAGGGAGAGACCTGCACACTTCTAGTATAGGGAGAGACCTGCACACTTCTAGTATAGGGAGAGACCTGCACACTTCTAGTATAGGGAGAGACCTGCACACTTCTAGTATAGGGAGAGACCTGCAGACTTCCAGTATATGGAGAGACCTGCACACTTCTAGTATAGGGAGAGACCTGCACACTTCTAGTATAGGGAGAGACCTGCACACTTCTAGTATAGGGAGAGACCTGCATTCTTTCCATTCGGTTTCCAGTTGCTCACTGTCAGACTGAGTGCGTGGAACACGACTGTCTATAGAGAACAGGTGCCGTTTGGGTCGTTTCAAAGTGATGTTATTGTTGCCTTTAGCGAGTGCACACTACCTCACACCAGATAGATAGATATTGGGGAAGGCTCACATGTAATAATAGGTGTCCTAAAAGTGTCTACTTGGCATTGACTATTTATTATGTTTACGGATTTACACTGCAGGAACCTGGATGAGTCCAGAATCTGAGAAATGTGCAGTAAATCTGAGTGCACATGTGACTTATAATACATGTTATCTACACACGCATGTACACTGCAAGAAAATGTATTCCTATGGGAAAATCTCGTTATTCATCGATTTGCAAAAGGAAGTTGGTGCTTTGCAAAGGAAACGCATTGTACAATATTTAGTGTGTCTGACGCAGAAATTAATGTCACTGCGATTGATACCCTCTAAGATGTAGCCTAACAAGTTAAACTTAAAGTTGTGCTTAGACCAAGTATTTAGTTGCTATTCCTTGGTGTTATCACAAGCCTGCCTGGTGCGGAGCGAGTCCACATATGTGAATTGCTTTTACTGCATAATAGGAAAAAGGTTAATATTTGCGTGCTGTTCTAGCATCAATAAATCAATCATCTATATTATGGCGCATAAGAAATATTGTTTTTGACTGGAATATAATAGTATATAATAAAGTGAGTGTCTGCGCTTGGACTCAATGACAGACAAACGGTTTCCATTATGGTGAAGCGTTTTGTTAATCGCTCTATTATAAAAAAATTGTCATTATTCAAAATGAACTTCTGATAAGATAAAACATTTGCGTTACGTTGAAAAAACGGACGGATAAAGTGGAGAGAGACCGGAGGTGCGCGTGAGTGATAGCCCATAATACGGACTATAGACTGCCCGTCCAGTATGTCTGGGTCGGGTCACTTAGGGTTAGGGCTGGGCGGTAGAGGCTCTGGGGTAGAGGCTTTGGGCTAGAGGCTTTGGGCTAGAGGCTTTGTGCTAGAGGCTTTGTGCTAGAGGTTTCGGGCTAGAGGCCATGGGCTAGAGGCATTGATGCAACTTGGCTGTTTCGTGTTGGTTTGCAGCTGGTAACTGCTGGTTACAGCAAGGGAAGAACGGGAGGTGTCAGGTGCTTTACATGCCTGGGATGACCCGGGAGGAGTGCTGTAGGAGCGGGAGGCTGGGGACGTCCTGGACGGAGGAGGATGTGCCCAACAGCACCCTGTTCAGATGGATGATCTTCAATGGCGGAGCCCCGAACTGTGTGCCATGCAAAGGTACAGGAATGGTCACAGTATATTCCTATATTATGGCTTGGCGGTTTCCTATAATATTCCGTAGTTGTTTCTGAGTAGCAAATTTTATTATAAATACAGCCGTGTTTTTACGCGTGCACGTGTCCGCGTAAAGTACACGGCGACTAACTCGGGCACAGCCACCAAGAAGCCGTTAACCCACATTATACTGAATACCATCTGATCACCATAGCTGTATTCATAAACCTGGACTACCTGTTCATCTATTCACTCCAGAGACCTGCGACAGCGTGGACTGTGGACCTGGGAAGAGATGCAAGATGAACAGAAGGAGCAAGCCGCGGTGCGTCTGCGCGCCGGACTGCTCCAACGTCACCTGGAAAGGCCCGGTCTGCGGTTCCGATGGAAAGACCTACAGAGACCAGTGTGCGTTGCTTAAGTCCAAATGTAAAGGCCACCCGGACCTCGACGTGCAGTACCAGGGTAAATGCCAAAGTAAGTGACCCGGCCGGTGGTGCGTAAAACTATACGTGCGTAAAGCTCGTATCTGTGAGCCGTATATTATTATGGATGATTGTCAACTGATTATCAACGTGCGGTCATCAAATATTAACCATCATGCTTTATTGGAATTCCTCTCCGTCTGGTAGAGACCTGCCGTGACGTATTATGCCCGGGCAGCTCCACGTGCGTGGTGGACCAGACGAACAACGCCTATTGCGTGACGTGTAATCGGATCTGCCCTGAGCAGACGTCACCGGAGCAGTACCTGTGCGGGAACGACGGGATCGTGTACGCCAGCGCGTGCCATCTGAGGAGGGCGACATGCCTACTTGGCAGATCCATAGGGGTGGCATACGAGGGCAAATGCATCAGTAAGTGGGCTTATATCAGAGTGGCATACGAGGGCAAATGCATCAGTAAGTCGGGCTTATATCAGAGTGGCATACGAGGGCAAATGCATCAGTAAGTCGGGCTTATATCAGAGTGGCATACGAGGGCAAATGCATCAGTAAGTGGGCTTATATCAGAGTGGCATACGAGGGCAAATGCATCAGTAAGTGGGAAACCTGGCACTTTATAATGTACTTTTCTGCATTAGAGTTATTTCATTGTGCATTTGATGAAAGTATCTTTCCTAACTGTAACCACTAAATTCAAATGAAAATGCAATCCTAAATACCGTTTTCATTATCAAAGAATAACTTGTGTGTTGGTGCAATCTAACATTCCTTGCACTAGGCCTGGAGTTGCCGTGGTACCTTATGATTAAAACATTTATAGCTCGTTATGGCCCCGCCTTCAGAGAATGACTGACAGGTTGGTAGAAGCTGTGGAGGTTATTAGAGGAGACCCACTGAAGCTGTGGAGGTTATTAGATGAGACCCACTGAAGCTGTGGAGGTTATTAGATGAGACCCACTGAAGCTGTGGAGGTTATTAGATGAGACCCACTGAAGCTGTGGAGGTTATTAGATGAGACCCACTGAAGCTGTGGAGGTTATTAGATGAGACCCACTGAAGCTGTGGAGGTCCTACATCTGTGAGACATGGCACTGAACTAGGTTGTTGCAGTTTCCAACATGACGGACCTCTCATTGTTTCCTGATGTTGGCAGCATCACCCACAACCCAGCTGGGGCTTTGATGTGCACACATTAACATTTCTCATACATTTAATTCATTTTGGGGATGCTTTTATCCAGAGCCAGTTAATGTAGAAATTAGGGTTCAAGGGAATATCGATAGGTTGTTCTTGGGTCTGGGATTTCGAACCAGCGACCTCTGGGTTTGATAAGACTAGTTGTCCGCGATGGCGCTCCGAGCAGCTCTAAGCAGCGCCAAGCAGCACTGAGCAGCACTAAGAAGCACCAAGCAGCACTAAGCAGCACTAAGAAGCACCAAGCAGCACTAAGCAGCACTAAGCAGCACTAAGCAGCACTAAGCAGCACTAAGCAGCTCCAAGCAGCTCTAAGCAGCACTAAGCAGCACTAAGCAGCACTAAGCAGCACTAAGCAGCTCCAAGCAGCACTAAGCAGCACTAAGCAGCACTAAGCAGCACTAAGCAGCACTAAGCAGCTCCAAGCAGCTCTAAGCAGCATTCATCTGAATAGCCGTCTCCATCTCTCCTTCCTTCCTCTGGCTCCAGAGGCGAAGTCCTGCCAGGACATCCACTGCAGCCGCGGGAGGAAGTGTCTCTGGGACGCCAGGATGAGCCGAGGCCGTTGCTCCCACTGTGAGGAGGCGTGTCCGGAGAGCCGTGCCGACGACACGGTGTGTGCCAGCGACAACAGCACGTACCCCTCAGAGTGTGACATGAAACAGACTGCCTGCTCCCAGGGGACTCTCCTGGAGGTGAAGCATTCAGGATTGTGCAACTGTAAGTAATCGCCACCGAGCAGAAGAAAGTTCCGTGTTCCTTCTCAAGAACAGTCCCTACCTGTAACCACGTCAGCCCTGTCTCGTCTCGAGCCCCCGCCCCTCTGTAAACTCTTGCCCCGCCCCTCAGCATAAGCCCCACCCCATGGCACGGTCACCTGACACAGCTTATGCATCTGAGAGGACGTCAGAATAGGAGAATTTGCATGATTTGTCCGCGTTGGCTTCTTTTTTTGCAGAAATGTTTTTTTTTTTACAGAAAACCTCAAACTAAACATGAATAAACTAAAATGTATTAATAGGTAAAGATATAGCTTAAAAGAAGATCCTTTTAGATGCTTCATAAAACTAACCGGTGTATACATTTATATCGAGACACATTTATATGGTTAGAACAAGGAAGGTATTTTTAAGCATACAGATGAACGTTTGGTCATTGTGGTATTATGAGATCTGCTCAATTTGAGCAATTATTTATTTCTACTTTTCAAAGACATAATGGTCAGATATTGAAAAACTTTAAAATCCACAGTGTAATTTTCGTCTTGTATATATATATATATATATATATATATATATATATATATATATATATATATATATATGTTCTTTTTTGTTCTCTATGGCTGTAATCAATCAATTTGAAACACCTGTGACGGTTCTGCTAACTGTAATATATGTGATTATATGAAAACAGTTGCAAACATTCGCATAAGTGCATAAGGTGACTGGCAAATTGGGGCCATTTGATCTCATATTAACCTTAAAACAAATGCTTGGTACAAAAAAAAGTACAAGGAAATTACAGCTCATGAGAGGCTACCTGTTTTTCTGCTACTTTTTGCCATTCCTCATTCTTTAATAATGTGCCCACTTAACTTGTCAGCAATTATTTTCCCATTTCTTGCAAAATTCCCTTTTCATCTACATTCCCGATTGGATCAATATAACCTAAAGAAATACTGTTATTATATTCTTGATGAATGAATTTTGATTGCTCAATGTCTCTTCTTTATTGGTCCCCGGCAAAGCTTTTATTTAATACCTGTGTGTAAATTCCAATGGGGAGTAAGGTCATTGTGGAGGAGAACAGTGTTCAGATAAATAAGCCGAAGAAATACACGTAGAACAGCGCTCTTATCTCTCTGTGTTTTTGCCGTTATAACATTAACATGTATAATGTCTAATTGCGCTGGCTTCTGGATGTGCTAATGGTGGTGAATGTGTTGATGTCCATCCATTTGGATTTGACAAAGATGGAATGCCGGTCTTCTTGTCCCAAGCTGTGTGATTGGCTGGCTTGGTCCTGATCCTGATTGGTAGAAGTCGTAGGTCAACGTGCTATGATACAGAGATGCATCACCTAATTGAAACAACTGGTGGTCTATCTGTGAAAAAGGCGAGAGAGAGATCATGAAAAGAAGAAAACGTCCCTCTGTGTTTCAGGAATCTGCTGCCAAAAAAGATCTAAACCCACTGACCATCACAGTGCCAATTACAAGGTTAATTCCCCTGCTTGACCCCCCCACCGCAAATACCGGCTCCTTCCTGCACCCACCCACCCGTGCCCTGAAATCTACGTGACACCCGACAACACTTCTAGACAGTGATCTGACGAGACAAGGGCTTTTAAGATATTCAGTGAATCTTGCTGTTTGCTGTTGTGGTTATATTTTATACAACAGCTGCGTATATTCCCTTATCTAGCTATTGCAGACGACCCTGGGGAAGATGAGGAAGACCAGGACGATCAGGACTACCTGGTGCACATCCACCTGTCCTACCTCTAGTATGGATAGACTACCTGTCACATCCACCTGTCCTCCCTCTAGTATGGATAGACTACCTGTCACATCCACCTGTCCTCCCTCTAGTATGGATAGACTACCTGTCACATCCACCTGTCCTCCCTCTAGTATGGATAGACTACCTGTCACATCCACCTGTCCTCCCTCTAGTATGGATAGACTACCTGTCACATCCACCTGTCCTCCCTCTAGTATGGATAGACTACCTGTCACATCCACCTGTCCTCCCTCTAGTATGGATAGACTACCTGTCACATCCACCTGTCCTTCTTATTGTAGAATAGACACCTGTCACATCCACCTTTCACATCCACCTGTCATATCCACCTGTCACATCCACCTGTCACATCCTCCTGTCATCCTTATTGTAGAATAGACACCTGTCACATCCACCTGTCACATCCACCTGTCATATCCACCTGTCACATCCTCCTGTCATCCTTATTGTAGAATAGACACCTGTCATATCCACCTGTCACATCCACCTGTCACATCCACCTGTCACATCCACCTGTCACATCCACCTGTCCGCCTTATTGTATGTGGCTTATCTATCTGTATGTGGGTTTTGTGGTCAGACTGTACAGTATCGGTATGTAATTTAGTAGATGTGTATGCTTATTTATTTTATTAAAGAAAAAAGAAAGTATACATATTATGTTCAGTTCTGCTAGATGTTTTATTTATACCGTGTTTTGTGTTTTTATAATTTATACATATAACATCAGGCTTACTATCTACTATGTTCTGTCACCACTCTATGTCATTGTCTTCTGTTTTTTTATTATGAAGAAATATATTTGTCCAAAGAGAAGCAGTGTTATTTATTGTGTAAAGTACCCGTTTTCAACCTGCCGGCTGTAAACGGCTTCATTCTTTCCTGAGCTGTACAAACGTGCTTATCTTTTGACTGTCAGATGAATATCTTTAAGATCACAGATGTATATCATTAGCACAGTGATGCATGTTAAGCCTACTGTGTGTTTATTTATTGGGGGATTTATTGAATCTGTCAATCAAGTATGTACAGAAATGTTTCTGGTTTTTGTTTACACATTATAACTGACCAAAGGGACAGCATGGGGCCCGTTCCATTTTAATTCCAATCAATGCAGGACGTAAAACAAATTCAAATTCCAAACGTCTATTACTGAATTTAACACTGAATATAATTTTATTTTGAAAGGATTATGAGTTCACTGGAATGTGAGTGTAATGGAGCCCACCAATGCAAAAGCATTCTGAGTTCACAGGAATGTGAATGTAATGGAGCCCACCAATGCAAAAGCATTCTCTTACTGGTAACATAAAGGTACTTTATCCAAGCAAATTTTTGGTGATCGTTTTCTGCCTTTGCTCACCCGATTATCATGGTTACACAATTGTTTGTCAAATCCCCAAGGAGTTGAGAGGGAGATAGTCACCTGTGTTTCTCTTCTACGGTGTATTTTCCCAAAGGCCATGCTTAACCAGATGTCTTTCAGGAGGGGTATTCTGTTATGCTTTTCATGTTATAACATAGATGGGTTTTGGGACAATACTTAGTTCGGTCCGAAATGTGCCAAGAACATTTGTAAGCTGACAATGTTTCACTCCATATTGCTCTTGGAGAGCTCACGTGTCAATGCGATGATAAACAGCTAAACCTAACACAATATCAAACCTGAACTGTCTGTTGCTTTTCTCACTGTCTGTTGCTGTTGTCGTTCTTCAGGCTGTTGTTGTCAGATTGCATTTTTATTTTCAAAGATCACGAGAGAAATACAAAATCAGTTTTGAGTATATAGTTTTGTATTTTTTATGTAAATGTCCTATGTACATACAAAGGTTGATGGTATTTGTACAGATCTGAAGCAATAAACAATAAAATGTTTCTTTTCTTTAAATGTTTTCATTTATTTATCACGATTAGAAGCAATGATACACAGCTGTCTTCAATCAAACTAGGTAACATATTTGATATTGACATAAACTTCTATTAATTTATATATAGCTCACACTAATAAGCACAGTGTTTAATATTAAGACCGACAACTCAATTCAGGGTTTCTCCTGCAGCGATCGTGATGACCTAAGGAATTAGAAGTTTGCACATCAGCTAGTTTTTCTTTAGAGCTAAACTTATTTGTCATATAACAGTAAGTAAAACCAATCTCTGGTTCAGCATAGTTAAGGTTAGGGATCAGTTTAATGTCTTAAATGAAAATTAACTAAGCGTTAATAGTCTCGTTTTAATATTCCAAGATGAAGGTAGCACACTTTTGGGCTCTTGCCAACTCTGATGACCACAAAATGCAAATAATCTGATTGGTTGCAGCTGCTCAAGAAATGGCTCCATCTATGTTAGCTCTTGGCGGTGGGTCTTGTGACATGACAATCATATTTACATAAAATATGAATAATTTAAATGTATATTAATGCAATTCAATCAGTATGGCCATTATGTCAGAATTGCTACATTGATACTCGGGCTTGATAGACTAGTCAGCCCTGCTGTCATACACAAATACTTTTTACATTCAGTTTGTACTGATACACATAGCATTGAGGTATTTAAAGATATTCCAGTTGTTCTGGGGGTACAGTTTTACTGATACACATTTGCATTGAGATATTTTATGCAATTCCAGTTGGTCTGGCCGCACTGTTTTACCTTCCCGGACTCCATACTTCAGCCGTGTTGACAAAATCATGGCGACCTCAATGTCACTTCTAGGTTTGGGACGTGTCTCCCTGCTTAATACAGCCACTAAAGTGTTCCTGAATCCTACAAGGTAACGATACATTATTTAACGACATTGTCCTATTCACTATGACATATTTGTGTTGCATATAACGCTTTTATTCTATTATTCTAAGCATACCAGTGTGGGCTAGCTTGCTAACTGTTACAAAGCTAGATAACACAGTTAGCTCATGCTTGTGTGGATTATGTTACTGTACTTAAAACCAAGACATCAAAGCTTCTTCTCATAATGGGTTGTTGTGATAATCTGTCTTTAATATGAATGTAATGTAAGCTTGTTTTCTTTGCCTTTGTTAGCTGCAATGCTAGCGCTAACGTTAGCATGCTATCTAGCTGTGTTTGTCTTATATAGCTATAGCAATTAGCATGCTGCGTTACCATCACTATATATTCGCATGCTGCGTTACCATCACTATATATTCGCATGCTGCGTTACCATCACTATATATTCGCATGCTGCGTTACCATCACTATATATTCGCATGCTGCGTTACCATCACTATATATTCGCATGCTGCGTTACCATCACTATATATTCGCATGCTGCGTTACCATCACTATATATTAGCATGCTGCGTTACCATCACTATATATTAGCATGCTGCGTTACCATCACTATATATTAGCATGCTGCGTTACCATCACTATATATTAGCATGCTGCGTTACCATCACTATATTAGCATGCTGCGTTACCATCACTATATTAGCATGCTGCGTTACCATCACTATATTAGCATGCTGCGTTACCATCACTATATTAGCATGCTGCGTTACCATCACTATATTAGCATGCTGCGTTACCATCACTATATTAGCATGCTGCGTTACCATCACTATATTAGCATGCTGCGTTACCATCACTATATTAGCATGCTGCGTTACCATCACTATATTAGCATGCTGCGTTACCATCACTATATTAGCATGCTGCGTTACCATCACTAGTATATAGCATGCTGCGTTACTATCACTAGTATATAGCATGTTGCGTTACTATCACTAAAGCCCTCATTATGCTTCTGCGTCAACACCACGGCGTAGCTACGGCGTTGTGGCCGTTTTATGGTTCTGCGTCGGGTTGCGTTGCATTTCACATCCAGATGTATAATCTGACCAATCACAGCCCTTGTGGTCTGCGTCGTCTCGACGCGTAGTTACATTTTTTTGGAGGTGCACGTCGAGCTACGGCGTAGGGGTCGGAGAGGTGTTCGCGTCGACGCAGAGGGGTCGGAGAGGGTACGCCGTCGATTCGACGCAGAAGCATAAAACAGGCTTTAACTCTGATTAGCTTGCCTCACTAGCCAGACTCAACTTCGTTAGCCTCACTCACTTATCTTAAAGTGCAACCTAGATCATTTTAATGACTTTCTAGATATGAAATGTAAACGTGTGAAACATATTTCATTAACCAAGTTAAATTAAGCCAGCTCTGTAATACTTGGTTTGCATAATGAGATGTGTAATGACATAAAAGGCGTTGTTGGCTAAAGGCATTGATGCATTTTATTAACGACTGTCAGCATGTCTTTTATTCTTTTATTTTGAATTCAATGTGTTGGGCATTCATCAAATGGCCGTGGCAGGCAGCCGCCCTTTACTTCTCATAACTCGGGTTAGGTGAGATGCAGCGTACGTCTTCTGACGGGCTGCTCGTGGGCTAGCAGAGTTGATGATTGGCACATGGGGAGACCTAAACTGTTCAATATGCTTGAGTGCTTGCATAGAGGTATAGCAAAACATTTGCTAGGAAAAAGCAGGGCTGCTCTGCATTCAAAGGCTATGAGTTCACGGTCATGTGATCAAGGCAATTCTTTTTTTATTTGCCTGGTCATTCCAAACACACTAGGTGATTTGGTTCTAAACAACTCTATATAACTGCAGATGTTAATGGATATCGCAGGAATCTGAATGAGATAAAATAGTTGCTAGTCTGCTATGGAGAAGCTGAGTATCTAGTCAGAAAGGTCACCATGAGGAAAAGGACCAGCCAGGTGCTTCGTCAGTCAGAAAACCATTGTTGGAAACAACCCATCAAATCCCAAAGTGCGATACTCTCAGAGCAGGTGGGGAAATATTCCATAGTATGCCAAGACCAAAATGATGAGCACCAATCCTAATGTGATTCATGGTGGTGGCTGCATCATGCTGTGGGGATGCTTCTCTGCCCCAGGTTTTATAACGCTTTAAAGGATGGAAGACAAAATGAATGCTATTGGCCAGCCCCATCCACAGGTCTCGCAATGATGTGGGGGCGGAGGGGTGCATGTAAAGGGTTTGGTGGTTCTGTCTCCCTTCATCGGAACCCCTACCTGCCTCTTATTGGTCTCATTCCATCAGTCGGAACAGCCCAGTTTGTCTGTGGTTGTTTTGTTTCACCACTCTTAGAGCGCCCTAATCCACTAGTTAAAAGCCAGCAGCACGTTCACTGCTGAATCGGGCGTAGTGGCCTGGGGAGGTTGGGCATCACAAACACCTGACCTACCCTGGTTGAAATGGTGTGTACAATCTTTTGAGGACAAGAGCAGTGATCGATTTAGCATTATTTCTAACAGCCTGCCTCTGGTACGCCAGGCAAGCTTGCCGGTCAAACGCTGAAATACTATTGGAACCCAGCCCAAAACTCCGCCAGACAGAACTAATGGTAAACTGAAAAGACTCTTCTTACATTCGACCTGTCGTTTCTTCCATTCGGCTGAGTTCTCCATGACTGTTAATTATCATAGCTTATAGCCAAGTGTTTTCATTGTGTGTGTGTGTGTTTGCGTGTGCCTGCCTCTTTGCCTTGAGACATCTGAGCCAACTTCCTGTCGTGCTCTTGTAGGTCGGTGAGCACATCTGGATGGAGGCTGGCAGGGAAAACTGGACATGACGCGCAACTCATCACCGTGGACGATAAGCTCGTGAGTCTGCTTCCTTAATACACACCAGGGTTGCCATGACAAACATGTGGCGCGCGACATTTGATCAGGTGGCGTTAGAATTTCTCAGGGATGTAAACTGATATTCGGAAGCTTCTGGTGTCCCCCATATCAGTGACAAGAATCACAATAAGGCCGTTGGAAAGAAATTCGTGAAATTGAATGAAAGTTGCCTGTGAATTGGCAATGATCTGGTGCAATAGGGCCGGTACGTTGGCCCCCCCTCTGGCGCGGGATTGGCTGCTTGGTGCACATGATCCCTTTCGATTGTAAAATGTCAATAATTTTTTTAATGAATGCCTCAGTTATCCCGAAATGTCCTCCAACTGATTGAATCTGTTAAGACCCACAGAATGGCCAGTTTGAAGTCCTGTTAGTCTGCTTTTTGAAGGTTCTCCCTAAGCTCATGTTTAGATGATACGAAGCTATAGATCAGCGCTCTGACGTCAGCAGTTTATTTGATGTCTCTAGGAGTCCAAGGTCTTCGCGGCTAGGCTTCCATTTCATCTGCTCAGTGTCATCCTGTTGTTTAGCGTAACGTAGTCTAAACAACGATAACCAGCTGCGACGGTGCTTTAAACACAGCAAGGTTAACCGGCTACGAGACTGTGTTGTGTGTACCTGATGATGGGGTTTCTACATCTAGCAGTGAGTAGTATCACTCGTAGCCCAACCGAATTCACAGGTTGCCTTTGGATGAGTACAGTTTGTCGGGTCGAGCAGAAAAAAGGAATGTTGGCCGACCTGCAAGGTTGGTCGTGGTCAGAGTTGTTTGGTTGGCGGAGACCGACTTGTGGACAGTTGTGTTGTATTGAAAGGCATCTGTTTATTGGCGTGGCTGTGTCAGAGCAACACTACCAACGGGACCTGGTTGGATTACATACTATCGTTGTTCTCACAACTCGGATGGACTGACACTTTATTATTCTGAGTTATGCCTCTCCTCCTCAGCTCAGACCCGCTGTTTCATGCATGTGCTGTGTTTTGCAGAATGTCTCACTTCAGGAGCGTCCCGTTAGGGCCATCAGCCGGGGCTTTGCACAGACACAGGACGCAGATAAACAGCACCTGTCTGTTTTTGTGTCCGTTAACCTCTCTTATTCAGGTTAACATAAAGGCAACACAAGTTCAAATCACAAAGATTTCTTATTGAGTTCTTTAAAGGAACCGTAGTGTGAGACGAGCAGGAGTTAAATCCAACCAGGTGTTCTGGACATGATCCTTCAGGGCCTGCTGGTTAGTTTTGCATTGATTTGTCTGGTTCAGTCTGGTTTGTGCCATTTTATCCCTTTGTTTTGGAAGAGCTGCTTCACAGATTCATGTCATTATGTAAGGCCATCACGACAGGTTCAGAGTTGATTTATTCTGTGAAGATTTAAATATGTTGTTCCTAAATGAAGCTGGTGTGTGAGTGTTTATTAACAATGAGCCTGAGCATTTCAAATCATTGTCTCGGGTTTCCGCCTCCATTTTTATTTAACAGACACACAATTAACTACCGTGTCTGAACCGTAGAACGGCTGTGTATCTCAGGAGTTGGAGTGTGTGAGTGCGTCTGGACTCAGCCCTCCAGCGTGACACAAAGTTCTCCGTCTGACAATGTGGACATGGAAGCGTGACTGACTACTAGAGAGGAACGCTGTCTGAACCCCCTTCCCCCACCACCTCCCCCCGGGCCTTCCTTGCGCAGGATATTTTTAGCCCAGGGAGTTCAGGCCCACAGTACACGGGTGTGAATTCTCTGAGCCTGTCTGTCTAGCCTGACCCCCTGGCTCAGGGCTAGGATGACCTGCACTGGAGCGCACCGCACTGACCCCCCCTCCTCCTGGCCACCCTCCCGTCTTCCCCCCCGTCTTCCCTCCCTTCTGCTCAGACATCTCGAGTGTCTGTTTTGTCTGGTTGCCCCCTTGTACGGCGCGCTTGGCAGGAATCTCCCTGCCGGCTCGGGCCGGCTGCACAGCAGAGTAGGGGAGAGGTCTCTTTGATGGGGCCCGAGACTAGAGGCTATTATTATGCTCCACTAAATACAGATTTCATTTAGTCAACACACTTCTACCGGGGGAAACCTCTTCAGGCCTCTTCAGCCTCGCTGGGCGGCTCACAGGGACTGGCCAGTTGTCTGCTCTCTTAAGTGGAGCCGGGTACGGCAGTCTCTGATGTGCCCGCCAGACTTTTGTCCTGTTGCTAGTTGAGGTATAGACGGTGCCCAGTTGTGTCCTGTTGCTAGTTGAGGTATAGACGGTGCCCAGTTTTGTCCTGTTGCTAGTTGAGGTATAGACGGTGCCCAGTTTTGTCCTGTTGCTAGTTGAGGTATAGACGGTGCCCAGTTGTCTCCTGTTGCTAGCTGAGGTATAGACGGTGCCCAGTTGTGTCCTGTTGCTAGTTGAGGTATAGACGGTGCCCAGTTGTGTCCTGTTGCTAGTTGAGGTATAGACGGTGCCCAGTTTTGTCCTGTTGCTAGTTGAGGTATAGACGGTGCCCAGTTTTGTCCTGTTGCTAGTTGAGGTATAGACGGTGCCCAGTTTTGTCCTGTTGCTAGCTGAGGTATAGACGGTGCCCAGTTGTGTCCTGTTGCTAGCTGAGGTATAGACGGTGCCCAGTTTAGTCGGTTGATTGTGAATTTGTAAAAATGGCGATATTGTCCTGAACTTAACCCATACTTGGGTCACCATACTTGACCATGACAGCTGTTTGTCGTTGTGTCTGCTGACTGGACAGCATCCATGTTTGCATTCAGCAGCTGCCTAAGGACTATGGTTGTATGTATAGCAGGCTTTGGTTTATTGACATTTCTTTTTAGCCAGGACCACGGTGTGATTTGTCTTGTAGCACCTACACAGTAACAGGTAGGTACAGATGTCACAATCAAAGCGCGTAGGAATCACGACAGCAAACGTGTTACCGAACAGAATCCTAAAAACCATAAAAAACTTCCTGTCTCCAGAGGTCGTAATGAGGGTTGTGGAGGTGCAAAAGCGAACCAATCACTGCCCTGATGTCCCAGCCATGCGGATGTGGGACTCCCGGCCTCTTGGTCTTGGTAACCTGAGAATCAAGACGACCCTTAGCAACAGCTGCTGCATGCCCTACAGCCCCCAACCAATCTAAACACGGCTACAGTGTTTGTTGCCATCGGTGACGCTCCTCCAGCACCTCCGTTGGATAATACGTGCAGCCCCTCTTAACACCTCCCGCCGTAACTATTCTTTAGGCAGTGTCTGTGGATAACCGTGTTTTCAGTCACCCTCCTGGGGTGAAGGGTTAGCCAAAATAAAATCACTTCAAAGCTGGATGAGAGAAGTGGTGAGTGAAGCCCAATGGAGGATGTTGTTCTGCCCCAGAAAGGTTCTACGTGATCAAGCTTAGTTAGGCTGAGTACTGGTACTGGTGGTTTGTCCCGGAGGGTTTAGGGTCACTAGTTTGACATGGGTTGACCCATAATTGTATGCATGCGGAGCTGAAGTGGATCGTGTCTTCTCTCCACAAGCTCCTCCATCGACACGTACTACAGAAGTGTGCAGGTCAACCTCCCAGCCATAATATCCTACTAGTAACATCCTAAGTTGAATGTGAAGTTCGCTGAAGTGGCCATCCAACGACTCAACGCTAGCAGGGACTGAAAATGGTAATAAATAATGTCCTGTGGATTTGGACCAGTAAAGCCCCAGAATATAACCATGTCCTGTGGATTTAGACCAGTAAAGCCCCAGAATATCCCCATGTCCTGTGGATTTGGACCAGTGAAGCCCCAGAATATCACCATGTCCTGTGGATTTGGACCAGTAAAGCCCCAGAATATCACCACGTCCTGTGGATTTGGACCAGTCAAGCCCGAGAATCGACCCATGTCCTGTGGATTTGGACCAGTCAAGCCCCAGAATCGACCCATGTCCTGTGGATTTGGACTTTTCTCTGAGTTCAGTACTGTCCCCCTTATGGTTCTGAGTAGAAAGCCAAAGTATTAAAGCGAATGTGCAGACAAATGTACTCATGCACGCACAGTTAATTGAAGCCTGATTTCTGTTTTTGTAATGTTTTTGTGTTTTTGCTTCAGGAAATGAGCTGCAGCCAGCTAGTGTGTTTATTGTTTGTTTTTGTTTTGCCAGCTTAATTCAGAACCTAAAGCGTGAAACCACAAAGGAACTACCAGATCTCTCCAGTTAACAGAGTTGCGTAACAGGTCGCGGTGCAGAACAGAGCCTGGTCACAGCAGGACATGCAGTACATACCTGGCCTCTACTGTTGACAACGTCAACACCTGCCTCTACTGTTGACAACGTCAACACCTGCCTCTTTCTGCCTCTACTGGTGTGACAGAACATGCCTGCCTGCCTCTTCCTGTCTCTACTGTTGTGACAGAACATGCCTGCCTGCCTCTTCCTGCCTCTACTTTTGTGAGAGAGCATCTACAGCCAGCCTCTCAGCGGTCCCACGCCAGCCAATTGCTCTTTATCCTCCAAGGTGTCAGAAATATCGTCACGCTTTCGCATGACGGAGACTTTGCCAGTCCTTTCCTTCTCCCCGGCCCCTCCGCTAAGCCTGCGTGGCTCTGTGCCTATGTTGTCTGTCGAGCCAGGTATTGTACGGGCCTGTGAATGGTCAGTGTCAAACTTCACAGTTCTCTTTTTGCTTCCTGTACATGCCAGAAGAAAAGTGCTCTCCGTGTGGCTAGTCCTTTTGTGCCGGTCCGCTCCGGTTCTCCTGGGAATAGATTGGCCGCATTGTTTCCTCTGTTCTGCCCATGGCCCTCCGAGCTTCCTAACTAATGTATGCAAGCATATCATAAAACATATGCAAGCATATCATAAAACGTATGCAAGCATATCATAAAACGTCTAGACTACTTTCTTCTCCGCTACTTTACTACGCAGGACAAAGGGTATGAGGATATCTGTCGCGACTCGTTTTGGAAGTATTCATGAAGCACCTTTGTGCTAATAAACCTGCCGCGTGCATACTTTACGGTCTTGAGTTGGCTGGGCTAGCCGGATGGGTCTGGAGAAAGATCACTGTGTGGTCCCCAGCCCTGTGCTAGCGGATGATGCTAAATCCATGTGACACACTGCTCAGGTCGTCATGCACTCATCCCAGGGTGAAGTTTATCCACGGACCACTAGGAGTGGTCGATTTAACCCAGCAACATCTCAAACTCTGTTTCTTGTCAAAAAAATTCTAGAAATAACAGGAATTCTGGAGTCCTGAAACAAGGATTCTTGACAAGTTGGGACCACTACTGACCAGGACCACTGTCAGTAGGTACTCACCACTGTTGACCGTGAGCACCGCACAAGTCTTGCCGTTTATGAGATGATTTGACCAAGTCAACTGGCCTTAACAATTTGTCCCTTGTCGAAGTCGCTCAGGTCTTTACTCCGGCCCAGTTCTCCTGATTCCAGCTTCTCAGGTCTTTACTCCGGCCCAGTTCTCCTGATTCCAGCTGCTCAGGTCTTTACTCCGGCCCAGTTCTCCTGATTCCAGCTTCTCAGGTCTTTACTCCGGCCCAGTTCTCCTGATTCCAGCTGCTCAGGTCTTTACTCCGGCCCAGTTCTCCTGATTCCAGCTTCTCAGGTCTTTACTCCGGCCCATTTCTCCTGATTCCAGCTGCTCAGGTCTTTACTCCGGCCCAGTTCTCCTGATTCCAGCTGCTCAGGTCTTTACTCCGGCCCATTTCTCCTGATTCCAACACGTTGACTGTGAAAACAGATTGTTCGCTTACAATCTGATCTACCCAGACCTTGACATGTTCCCTCTTTAAGAGATGATCAAAGTTGTTTGCTTTAGCTCTGTGTCGTCACTATATTTTATAGCTATCCTAGCTACAAGCCACACCTGGTGAGGGCATGAAGAGATTAGACTTAGACCGCGGCTTAAAGTCATCATATATGGACCAAACCTGGAAACCGAGCTAATTCAAATCCATGGATAGTAGTCTTCATCATGTGATCTTTGACATGAGCAATTAAAAAAATCCAGGAAAAGCTGGCTAGCATTAGCAGATGTCTAATATGTATATTATTTAATGCCAAATTGATGCCTGCGGAGCATCAGTACTTCCTACAAAAAGGTTACAATTGTTTTAAATACATTTACATTATCTGAAGGTCTAAGCCAGATTTCTCTGTAACTATTAACCATTATGTTTGAAGACCTGAGTAAGTAATGTTTACATTTTTATAATGTCTTAATGTTTTAAGTTAACGCTAATTAGTGATGTCACTCAGTACATAACAGACTGTGCTTTGACAAAAAATGTGTCTGTATGTCAAATCTCTGCCTGGATGTTTGAATAACTTTAACAAACTGAGTGGGATAGAACCTTCAAACTACTCTGTTGGAAAGTCCTACAGAAATCTCTGTTTTTCATGCATTGTCATTGTTGCTTTGTGTCTGTCCTTTCGCCTTTCGCCTGCTTCTCTCTTTTTGCTTTTCTCAGTTGTGCTTTCTGTCTCGCCCCTGTCACTCTGTCTGCTGCTCTGCTTTGCACTGACAAATGAGAATTGTTAAGGGTGAAGCTGATTGGGCAGCCGGAAATAATTACCCCGCCCTCTGTTTGATGCCCAACTCCTCCCCTTTCCTTTATTCTAATGTTCCTTTTCTAATATACATTTGAGAGATTGTGTTTGAACTTTAAGTGTGTTGTTTTATTCACGCTAGCTGGAGATTCTGCCGGTTCATCATTTAGCACCCTTAGTGTGTATCTGAGGGGCCAAAGCTACTATCCAAAGCTACACAGCCGGTTAGCTGTACTGCCCGCTTTTGTGTGGAGTTCATGCAAAAGACCCCCTTTATACAAATCAACTGGCAGATGACAGACAATGATGAAAATTTGATTCTTTGAAGTTGTAATGGCCATTGAAATGTGTGAAATTCTTGTATTGAAAGGGGAGCGCCCTGGAAGGTTCTCTGGTCCTGGGTGGTGGAGGTCTGCGTGCTGGGAGGTTTGTCTGCGTTTTGTCGCCGACTTCCCATCGCTTGTTTGCTAATTCCCAGAAGAATTGGACCAAGTTCTCTATAGGACCCTGAATGGGCTTCAGTTAAACCAGACAGAAATATGCATAGATTTTATGTGGCAAAAGGTTGGGATTTTCCCTCTAACAAATTTTTGCCCATTTTTGCATATCTTTGTGTTAATTAATTCAGTATTTTATTCGATTGCCATTTTTTGGTCTTTGTACAATTCCAGCCAGGCAACAGGAAACTGCTGTTTTAGCTTAACCTCTATTTATTAATATTACTTTATTAATTGAACTTTGTTAAATAGACTTGTTTCCTAGTATGAAACAAAACGGAAGCATTTTGTTTCCTTAAACTCTTGAGAGAAGAAAGCCTTCTGGCATCCATCCCAGACGTTGGTTAACCGAGTTTCCCTGAGGGAGTTGGTTTATGAGTTGGCATCATACGTACAGACTTAACAGGAGGCCACAGACGTGCCCGACCAGAGGCTATTCTAAAGCCACAGACAGGTTTCTAAAGTCTCTAAAGTGGAAGTGGAACCGTCCAATCAAACACCAGCGGTGGTAGAGGAGCCGTCCAATCAAACACCAGCGGTGGTAGAGGAGCCGTCCAATCAAACACCAGCGGTGGTAGAGGAGCCGTCCAATCAAACACCAGCCGTGGTAGAGGAGCCGTCCAATCAAACACCAGCGGTGGTAGAGGAGCCGTCCAATCAAACACCAGCGGTGGTAGAGGAGCCGTCCAATCAAACACCAGCCGTGGTAGAGGGGCGTTAGGGACTTGTAATGCAGTCATACAGTCCTTTACTGGGTCCATTAGTTCTCTCTGTTCACCATACTATTGTAGTTTCCCGCTCCTGTGTTTATTTTCTCTGCCTTTCTCTGTGTTGTCTGCTCTCTCACTCGCTCTCTCTTAACCCAGTTCTCCATCACCATGTCCCTGTTTTATCTCGCCTTTTCCCTGCTCGTCCTCCTCTTTTCTCCCTCTAACTCACTCCTCTTTTACAGTCAGTGCAACTGATTTACTGGTAGCTGAAATGGTAATCCAGGCCATTTCAATTGGCTGCAATTAAGGCCTACCCAAAATCTCCTGGTGCCCGTCCTCACCGGCTCTGAGGCTCGTCCCGGCACAGTTTGCACAGAGTGCCGCCCTAATATCTGTTTGTTCTTGGCCCCTGCAGGACATTTCCACTCTGACCGGGGTTCCCGAGGAACACATCAAGACCCGGAAGGTCCACATCTTTGTTCCGGCCCGAACAGCCATGCAATCAGGTGCACATGGAACCAAAAAGTGGAAGATGGACTTTGACACCAGAGAACGCTGGGAGAACCCTCTGATGGGTTGGGCCTCGACGTAAGACACAAACACACAGTGAAGTTGTGTTCAGTTAGGGTATATTTAAGAGAACCTCCTAAATTCTGTTTTGCCCCAGTCACCATACCGTTGCTTGTCACTTTAAAAATAACTGCCCAGTAAATAAATCTAGAGTTAGTTTACACTTAACTTCCTGTGGGGCGGGGCCTAACACAGACAACACACAGAGTAATGGTACTCATTGGCTCTCAGTTAGTTTGTGATGTCACTCACTGGGCATGTTATTGGCTCTGTGAGGATTTGTTGGAATCTCACATTTGTCTTTAATGTGCCGTCACATTTATTGCCTTGCGTTCATTTCTCAGGGCAGACCCCATGTCCAACATGAACCTAACGTTCACCTCTAAGGAGGACGCTATCGCCTTCGCAGAGAAAAATGGTAAGCCCCACACACACACAAACACACACACACACACACGCTGAGATGAAGCCTCTTTCTCCACTGTTGCTGGCTGACTGACGCTAATACGCTAACTTGAGAGGAAACGTGTTTTGTTTATCATTGTGGAGCAGAGATTAGTACGGCTGTTTATCCACGGCTCTCTGACCACGCATGTTTATGCCGGTACTTTAAATTGTGAATGGGAACCGTTCCAAAGCGAATACACAAGCTGCTCCGGGACCAGGGCTTCATTTCATTCATCTGAGATGTTTGTTTTCTCAGGTTGGAGCTACGACATCACTGAAAAAATGGAAAAGAAGCCAAGGGCAAAGTCTTATGGAGCAAACTTCTCCTGGGACAAGAGAACCAGGAGGTCCGCTAAATAAACCAGACCCACCAGATCCCATCTGTGGACTGTAGACAGTTGTTGCTTTCTGTCTACTCTGCTCCGGAAGCGATCTGCCAACGTCCTCTAGTTTAATATTAAATTAACAAATCTAAATTTAACTTGTCTGTGATTGTGTCGTCTGTTTTTGTTGGATCATAAGTAGAAGTTTGTGTACCTGCTTGTCGCTTGACACTTCCTTATCGTCGTGGTGAACAGTATACGAGATGTTATTAAATGGCTTTACAGCAGGGCCAGTTTGTTAGGAGTCTCTTCGCTTCGGTTAATGTTTCACTATTTGAATATAAAATATCAGCTTTTTGACCTTATATTCACATGTTTAAATGGCTGGATCACAAGTGTTTTGATATTGCACGTTGGGTCATTCTGTTTGGGAATCCCTGGTCTATGGACCTAGACTAAATAGTATTTGGATAGTTACAGGAAACATTAGTCAGCCCTGGAGTATTTTACTAATACGCATATGTCTTGAGACACTTTTAGAAATGGTGGATCTGAGGAACCAGACTCTGAGAGTTGGCCAGTCATCTTCTGGCTGTCCCAGATGAAGATCAGGTGAGATGTGGTAGAGGTGTTGGGGGTTAAAAATGGCAGGATATGGTCAGACAAATGACCTAGTCAAGATGAGTCAATTCTTCATCATAGTCTGCAGAAAAAGGGGACTTAATGTTTGACATCTCCTGATTTTGAAACCGACACTCTGGGTTTTACTTCACCCCAACACCAGGTCCATATAAAAGGGGTTGTCAACAAGAAAACGCTAAATCAAATGACTCATTTTGGACTCCACCATTTGTGTTCTGACTATGCCTACCAAAGGTTGGTATGTTTCCATAAAACTATGTACTCAAATCCTGGCACCGGCGGATAGGAGATGTTTGAGATCTTACCAACGCGAAAAGAGCTGGGAAGATCAAGGAGAAGTTCACAAAAACCACCTTTAACTGTCCACTAATTGTTCAATCGGTTTCGTTGTTGCCCGTTGAGGCGCTTGCGGTTCACAGTTGGTCTTTGTGTTCCTTGTACAGCGGTTCCGTCCAATCAGCTTCTAGCTGCTTAATTGATATAGCTCGGTGCCAATTAACGCATGGTATTGTAAACTCCCCAGGCTCTCATCCCCCGCTATATGCGGTTCGATACATCTAACGACCCGCTATATGAGCCTAACATTTGGACCAAACACCAGACCGGTCTCGATTCATTATAAGGACAATGTGTTGATTACACTCTGGACGTTGGAAATAGGAATTAGTCGGCCAGGCTTTGTCCTGTTTATACTCAGCTGAGGCCATGGGAGATGAAAGCATTCCACCAGTAACTGGAATGAAATTAATGTAGATGGCACTTACAATAGTTGTTGGCTGGATTCACACAGCCCTATTCTGAGGTTTTAACCCACTATCAGACCATTAGATCAGTCGATCTATTCTGAGCTTTTAACCCACTATCAGACCATTAGATCAGTCGATCTATTCTGAGCTTTTAACCCACTATCAGACCATTAGATCAGTCGATCTATTCTGAGCTTTTAACCCACTATCAGACCATTAGATCAGTCGATCTATTCTGAGCTTTTAACCCACTATCAGACCATTAGATCAGTCGATCTATTCTGAGCTTTTAACCCACTGTCAGACCATTAGATCAGTCGATCTATTCTGAGCTTTTAACCCACTATTAGATCAGTCGATCTATTCTGAGCTTTTAACCCACTATCAGACCATCGCAGTTAAAGGTGCTACGTGTGGAATTACGCCCCGTGTGGAGGAGCGGTGAACTACAAAAACATTGTGTTTCATTAACCAACAATATCTTTTCTACAGCTCCATTATGGCTCATGCATTATTATTCCCTGTCTGTTTGATCCATGAGATTCAAACAACTGTAAACACATAATTGTGCTAATGGAAGTGCATTCGATTAGATAAAAATATATTTAGTAAATTGATTCCCTAAAGTGATCACAGCCTATCACAACGCTGGAAAATAAGCCACTCACAATGATCACAGCCAATCACAATGCTGGCAAATAAGCCACTCACAAAGATCACAGCCTCTCACAACGCTGGAAAATAAGCCACTGACAATTATCACAGCCAATCACAACATTGGCAGATGAGTCACTACTGTGTAAACTGCCAAAATCTGCCAGAATGAAAATGTAAGGATGTCTTAGTCGTGTGTGTTCAGACAGCAGCCACTGGCTGGCATGGTAACGGCAGATGTGTGTGTGTGTGGGGTAAGGAGGTTTTGATCATTCAGAAATGTAACAGGCTGTGGTGGGAACCGAACTCAAGATACACACTTAAACAATGCTTCATGTCTTTAAAATAGCAGTTTTAAGATTACTTAACACATTCAAAATCTGTTGAGCAAAACATTTTTTGGGGGGGTCATATATCCATCTAAAAGAGGTTATTCCAGTATATTGTTGGTCGACAAATCTTTCTAAGTTATTGTCCATTGGTTTGGTCCATCATTATGTTAGTGTAAAAATAAAACATATATTTAAACATTCTCTAAACACTATCGAAAACCCATAGTAACCTATTTCAAAGGGCCACGTGGGGAAATCGTTTTCCAGCAAATGTTTTTCTTATTAAAGCTAACGATCTCGTCAGTGCAGGTGTGCCTTTCTCTGTTTAAAATGTATGCACTTTCTAGTGAGTCTTACCTTGCCCAGTCGGATAGCCTTTCCATCACCGCGCCCAGAGATCTCTCATGATCTGTAATTGAGTCGAGCTGTGGACCAGTTGTCGGCTCCAGTGGAACTCTTTGTTTTTACCAGGAAGATGGTTCAGATCTTTGTTTACGGAAAACAAGATCAGTGTCTAGAAGGAACCATAACAACTTGATGAATATGATCTCTGTCTTTTCCCTACAGCAGAGCCCACAGCTTTGTCTTCAGTAGACCGCTTTCCAGATTGTGAGCCAATCAACCAGTCAGACGCCATTCAGAAACAATGGGTCAGCCCTATTGAAATGGGTTAATAATAAGCTTTCAGGATACAGCATATCATCTGTTGATATGACACCCCTGGCTGTCAGGAGATTTTAAAACCCACACATGTGTTCTGATTTCCTTTTCCTGTAGTAATTCTCTCTAATTATTTTGTAACAGTCAGTTTTTTTGCATGAGTTGATGTTGTCAAGTTTAATCATGGAATGGACAGAATGTGATGGGTGACAAGAACATGGCCAAGTTTTATAGCAGAAAAGTAAAACGAAGCACTTATTTCTCTAGCCAATCTTGACCATGTGTAATCGCATGGGCGCCATCAATGCAACTTATGTCAGAACGCTGCCGTTTAATCTCCAGTCGCTGGTGCTGCTTTGAAGAACATCTTCTTTACAACACAGAGGAGTTAGAAAGACAGACGGAAAGTCAGAGAGAGAAAGACAGACAGTCAGGGAGAAAATCAGGCAGACAAGGACAGACAAATGAAAAGAGTTTTTGTCTCTCACAAAGAGTTGAACAAAAACAGCCGAAATCATATGTGTCATGTTGCTTCACTTCTGCTCCTCGTCTCTTCAAAGGACCAGGGAGATGGGCCAACCTCCTCTTCTCAGGTCTCCACCAAAGACAGCCAGTCCCTCTCCTGGGACCGAAGGCATGCCTCAACATAAAACACCCATTTTACGCTACTTATCCGTTCCTGCCTTAATCTTTTCTGTTTTAGCTACCGTCCATTCTATATGCTTTAAGGTTGGACCCAGAAGGCTGTTTGTCGCCCCCTTCAGAGACAGAGAGGGGAACTTAGCGCCCCTTCTTGAAGAGAGATCAAAGTAGAAGCTGATTGCTGGAGAGGCTTTGTATTTGGGTTAAGGAGAGAGCAGGGGGCCTCGGATACAAACCAATCTGTCTCCAAATGTCACTCCCAGTTTAATGACACCTTTTGCTTTTACTACAACCTAGTAGAATGTGTTCGATTTTAAAGAATTTATAAATGAAAAGATATTAAGTGAGAATTGATTTTGTTTTAGATGTTTATTTTATGTCTTTGATTTGTTTGAGTTGTGGAAATTATTGTTTGTATTGTAAAATATCAAATGCACATTTTGCTAGATAAGAGTGCTTTTCTTAACTAATCGTTTGTGCTTTTTAAATCAACACAAATAAAATGAATAAATTAATGGAGAGCGATTAAAATCCCTGAAAAAAAAGACAACAAAGTTTATCTTGGAGGGCCTTACCGATGATGGTGTTTATCAAGATGTCGAACAAACATAATTTTTCCACATTATGTTGCTTTACATGTTGCAGGTTTTATTTGATTTTAGATTACTATTATAGATATTCATATAATACAAATATATTTATAGATTTTCTGTATTGTTTCAAAAAGGCTGTACTTGCTTTAAAGGATCACATGCAATGTGATATGCGAGAATATCTGCCAATTACCTGCCAAATCTGTACTCTATTTATTAATTACTCTCTCCTGTGTTTCTGGTGTTCAGAAGGACTCTCCTGTGTCTCTGGTCTTCAGAAGGACTCTCCTGTGTCTCTGGTGATCAGAAGTTCTCTCCTGTGTCTCTGGTCTTCAGAAGGACTCTCCTGTGTCTCTGGTGTTCAGAAGGACTCTCCTGTGTCTCTGGTCTTCAGAAGTTCTCTCCTGTGTCTCTGGTCTTCAGAAGTTCTCTCATGTGTCTCCTGTGTCTCTCTAGACTAATGTTCTAGACTAATGTTTTAGACTAATGTTCTAGACTAATGTTATAGACTAATGTTCTAGACCAATGTTCTAGACTAATGTTTTAGACTAATGTTCTAGACTAATGTTCTAGACTAATGTTTTAGACTAATGTTCTAGACTAATGTTCTAGACTAACCCACATGGAAAAAACCTATATGAGGATATATGTGCATATATGTAACCTATATGTTACCTATATGCACATATATGCTGCATATATGCACATATATGATAATATATATGCTGCATATATGCACATATATGATAATATATATGCTGCATATATGCGCATATATGCCACATATATGCACATATATGATAATATATATGCTGCATATATGCACATATATGATAATATATATGCTGCATATATGCGCATATATGCCACATATATGCACATATATGATAATATATGCTGCATATATGCGCATATTTGCCACATATCGTCAAAATTGAGGTGCATATATGTGCATATATCCCTTACGAAAAAAGTATATTAAAGTATACTATGTATCTAAACCCGAGCGGTCGTTTGTTATTGGACTTCTGTGCTAGTCATGGATTGTCTATAACAAACACCATGTTCGAACATAAGGAGGCGCATAAGTGTACATGGTACCAGAGCACCCTAGGCCGAAGGTCAATGATCGATTTTGTGATCGTATCGGCTGATCTAAGGCCGCATGTTTTGGACACTCAGGTGAAGAGAGGGGCAGAGCTGTCAACTGATCACCATCTGGTAGTGAGTTGGATCAGAGGGTGGGGAAAGACTTTGGACAGACCAGGTAAGCCCAAACGGGTAGTGCGGGTGAACTGGGAACGTCTGGAGGAGGCCCCTGTCCGAAAGATCTTCAACTCACACCTCCGGCGGAGCTTTTCAGGCATCCCTGTGGAGGTTGGGGGCATTGAACCTGAGTGGGCAATGTTCAAAGCTTCTATTGCTGAAGCTGCGGCGGTGAGCTGTGGTCTCAAGGTCCTAGGTGCCTCAAGGGGTGGTAACCTAGAACACCGTGGTGGACCACGGTGGTCAGGGAAGCTGTCCGACTGAAGAAGGAGGCCTTCAGGGATATGCTAGCCCTGGGGACTCCGGAGGCAGTTGCAGGGTACCGACAGGCCCGAAGGGCTGCAGCCGCTGCCGTGTCAGAGGCAAAGCAGCGGGTGTGGGAGAAGTTTGGAGAAGCTATGGAGAAGGACTTTCGGTCGGCACCAAAATGCTTCTGGAAAACCGTTCGGCACCTCAGAAGGGGAAAACGGGAAACCATCCAAGCTGTGTACAGTAAGGATGGGACACTGTTGACCTCAACTGATGATGTGATCGGGCGCTGGAAAGAGCATTTTGAGGAGCTCCTGAATCCGACCTACACGCCCTCTAGTACAGAGGCAGAGCTGGAGGCTGATGGAGGGTCATCGTCAGTTTCCCTGGGGGAAGTCGCTGAGGTAGTCAAACAACTCCACAGTGGCAAAGCCCCAGGGACTGATGAGATTCGTCCAGAAATGCTAAAAGCTTTGGGTGGGGAAGGGCTGTCTTGGTTGACACGCCTCTTCAACATTGCATGGAAGTCTGGGACAGTGCCAGAGGAGTGGCAGACCGGGGTGGTGGTTCCCCTCTTTAAAAGGGGGACCAGAGAGTGTGTGCCAATTACAGAGGTATCACACTCCTCAGCCTCCCTGGTAAAGTGTACTCCAAAGTGCTGGAAAGGAGGGTTCGGCCAATAGTCGAACCTCAGATTG
This sequence comes from Dallia pectoralis, assembly GCA_029465975.1. NCBI lineage: Eukaryota > Metazoa > Chordata > Actinopteri > Esociformes > Umbridae > Dallia > Dallia pectoralis. The sequence goes on along the minus strand of CM055737.1, from coordinate 1,933,869 downwards.
AAGAGGAACAATGCGGTTTTCGTCCTGGCCGGGGAACCACGGACCAGCTCTTTACTCTCGCAAGGATCCTGGAGGGGCCTGGGAGTATGCCCATCCAGTCTACATGTGTTTTGTGGATCTGGAGAAGGCGTATGACCTGGTACCCCGGGATCTTTTGTGGGAGGTGCTGCGGGAGTATGGGGTGAGGGGGTCTCTTCTCAGGGCCATCCAATCTCTGTACGCTCAAAGCATGAGCTGTGTCCGTGTCCTCGGCAGTAAGTCGGATTCGTTCCAGGTGGGGTTGGCCTCCGCCAGGGCTGCGCTTTGTCACCAATCCTGTTTGTAATATTCATGGACAGGATATCAAGGCGTAGTCATGGGGGGGAGGGGTTCCCGTTCGGTGGGCTGATGGTCACATCACTGCTTTTTGCGGATGATGTGGTCCTGATGGCCTCATCGGTCGGTGACCTTCAGCACTCACTGGATCGGTTCGCAGCCGAGTGTGAAGCGGCTGGGATGAGGGTTAGTACCTCTAAATCTGAGGCCATGACTCTCAGCAGGAAACCGGTGGAGTGCCTACTCCGGGTAGGGAATGAGTCCTTACTCCAAGTGAAGGAGTTCAAGTACCTCGGGGTCTTGTTCGCGAGTGAGGGAACAATGGAGCGGGAGATTTGTCGGAGGATCGGAGCAGCGGGGGCGGTGTTGCATTCGCTTCACCGCACCGTTGTGACGAAAAGAGAGCTGAGCCGAAAGGCAAAGCTCTCGATCTACCGGTCAATCTTTGTTCCTACCCTCACCTATGGTCATGAAAGCTGGGTCATGACCGAAAGAACGAGATCGCGGGTACATGCGGCCGAACTGGGTTTTCTCAGAAAGGTGGCTGGCCTCTCCCTTAGGGATAGGGTGAGAAGCTCAGTCATCCGAGAGGAACTCGGAGTAGAGCCGCTGCTCCTTTGCATAGAAAGGAGCCAGTTGAGGTGGTTCGGGCATCTTGTACGAATGCCACCTGGGCGCCTCCCTAGAGAGGTGTTCCAGGCCCGTCCAGCTGGGAGGAGACCTCGGGGAAGACCCAACACTAGGTGGAGAGATTATATCTCCACACTGGCCTGGGAACGCCTCGGGATTCCCCATTCAGAGCTGGCTAATGTTGCCCGGGAAAGGGAAGTTTGGGGTCCCCTGCTAGAGCTGCTACCCCCGCGACCCGACCCCGGATAAGCGGTTGAAGATGAGATGAGAGATGATGACTATGTATACTACAAAATAGTAAACTTTTAGTTCACTTTTGATATACTTTTAAGAAGTATGCTTAGAAAAAAGTATATTCAAGTATACTATAAGTATACTACAAAATGGGTAGTACACTTTTAGTTTACTTATGATATACTTTCAAAAAGTACATTTAGAAAATAGTTAACTTACTTGAACTTTTAAGTACACTACCAAATCGAAAAACGTTTTTACACATTTCTTCTGGAGATGTACGTTTTCTTTTATTATACAGCAAAAACAGTCTAAATGTTTTTTAAGTAGATTACAAGTAATTTTTTTTAGATCCATCTTGTATATTCTAATACTCATGTCTATGAAATGCATTGCACATTAAATATTTTTTGTTACTGAAGCTGAAATCATAATTACTGCCAAACATTTTGAAGCCCTATATTCATATACTATACTAATAATAATCAATTGGAGTATTAATAAAAATGTCTATGAACTAATTCCGCCTTTGCTGTATGTATTTTGAGGAACATTTATAAGTCTGATATGAATGAAAGCCCCGGACAGACAGGACATTAACATATTTTACATGCATTAACTGAGAAAAATGTCCAATGAAGCATCAGAAGAAGGCGGATGTAGGCGGAGCTGATTAGCGACGTCACTTCCTGTTCCTTGCGCGCGAGCAAAATATCATATGTTGAACCGGAGATATTGCAGCATGTTTCAGTCGCCATAAACTACGTTTTAAACTCGAGAATCAGGTGTAAGGATTCCAAAAAGGACCAAGTACAGATGGAATGAACAGGTGAGTTTGAGCTAAATTCTAACTTTATCTAGGCCTATATGAGATAACAGCTAACTAGCTACTTGGCTATGGGTAATGCTCACATCAACATTAGCTAGATAGCTATTTACGTCTGAGCCATGTAAGAAGACAACACGTAACTAGCCCTTGTTAACAATTACTTATCTTTTATCTGCATCTTTTGTTTTTCAGGTAACTGGTAGCTACAGTTACTAATTAGGCAAGGTTGCTAGGTAGCTTGTTTGTAAAAGGCAGGGAACAAAAAATGAACATGTACTTTATCCTAATAAGCCATGTAGCTACTAGTTTGCTGATAATTTTTTTTTTCTTGATGCTGTGTGTTATAAATTGTAACACGCTGGGTGTTTATAAGATGTTGCATTTAACGGCTATAGTATAAATTAAATGATGTACCTTACCCTTTCTCATTTCTTCAGGCTTCAGAGGAAGTTAATGCCAATGCAGAATACTCTGTATCTGATCCCAACAGCAAAGTGGGAGACATACCCAATCTCAGTAATGAAGAGGATGATGACATACACAATCCCAACACCATGGAGGACAATGTACCCGATCCCAGCAGTGAAGAGGAAGACGTAACTGATCCCAGCAGTGAAGAGGAAGACGTACACAATACGAACAGTGAATGGGGCGACAATTCATCTGCCTGGGTATGTTTCACGCAAGTGTGTATTTGGAATCTAATTTAATATTGCGCAATTTCACAAATTCCGATAAAAGGTTAAATATATTAATCATGTTTGCTTGTTGTCTTGTGTTTTTTTACAGGGCATGCTAGGGAGAAATTTGAAGAAATAACAGTGCAAGATGTCCAGAGGATCTTGCACAAGAAGTGCAACAATGAATGCTTCAGACAAGTAAAGGCAGAAAAGATGTGAGCATGCATTTCATGTACAAAAATGAAGCATATTGTTAAATAAAATAACCATGTTTATTTTAACATTTAGAGTTCAAAATAGTTCTACAATGTATATATCAACATTTTAAGTGTTCATAGCTGGTTTATCCCCTTTAATGTAGCTTTGACAATATTATCTCATGAAAATATTTATGAAAACACACACATTGTGTGTCTTGCCTCAAGATTTATTTAGGTATTTTGAATATGTACTGTATTTCCTTTATTTTAAAGATGTTAATTACACTTGAAGACAAAAGTATATTCTAAAGTTTCAAGTAGAACTCCTACCAGACACATGGCACGGATTGTTTGAGTATTGTTTAAGGTTCACTTGACAAACATGGCTTGTACAGTTATACTATATGTTTAAATCTATTAGTAAATCATAGTAAATTAACATTTATTAGGTTTACTTCTTGAAGTACTTGAAAGTGCACTTGAAAGTATTCAAATGTATACTTAAGTACTTCAAGAAGTGTACTTCATGAACTGAAAGTGCACTACACAGGTTACTTTTAAGTATACAAAAGTATACTTTTAAGTACTTTAAGAAGTCTACTTCATAAACTAAAAAGTACACTACACGGGTTACTTTAAAGTATTTAAAAGTATACTTAAAATAAACTAAGTGTACTCTAAAGTGTACTAAATAAACTAAAAAGTGGGCCAATTTAGTCTACTTAGTATAAAAATAGTATATAAATAAGTACTTTAGTACCTTAATAATAGTATACTTTTTAAACTTAAGTATACTCACAAAAATGAACTTAAAGTATACTTTTGTTTCGTAAGGATACAAGCCATATAGGTCTCCTGTATTGCTTCTTTATATCCACAAATAAGACCTACATGTACATACAAGATGTCTCCAATCGCAGCTGTACTGTAAGCACTTTGGGTTCCTGATGAAGTCTGTTGAAGTATTGCGCTCTTACTCGTTGTATTACGGTAACAGATTTGTTTTGGTGTTTGTGTATTAAGTGTAATACGTCTTTGACGTAGTGACTTAGTTGACTGCAGCAGCTGAAGATCTGTGAGCATGTTTGAGTTGTTCCGAATGATTCTGAAAATAAAGATAGCCTGTTTATTTCCAATTCACGCATTTACCGTTGAGCGCAACATAAGTTCAACACTGTCTTAGTATGTTTGTCTACATTGAAGTGGCCGGCAGCCAGCCGTGGGCAGATAGGCACATCTATAATTCGAAGCTCACGCAGCTGAGAGGATTAACAAGTTAAATCGTTTTTTTAATGTTCAGTTTTTTGTCTTGTTTTTGTTCTATTTGATTGTTCTTAAGTAAATAAATAATGTACATTTCTACATTTTGGGCTTTTATTTATGTTGCATAGTAGCTATGGATTTCAATAATTTAACATAGGTGCATATATGTTAGGTGCATATATGTTAGGTGCATATAGGTGCATATATGTTAGGTGCATATAGGTGCATATATGTTAGGTGCATATAGGTGCATATATGCACCTAACATATAGGTGCATATATGCACATATAGGTGCATATATGCACATATAGGTGCATATATGCACATATAGGTGCATATATGCACATATAGGTGCATATATGCACATATAGGTGCATATATGCACATATAGGTGCATATATGCACATATAGGTGCATATATGCACATATATGTACATATAATATAGGAAAACGGCCAATTTTATATATGTCACATATATTAAAAACATATATCAAAACCTATATTAAAACATATATGTTTATATAGGTTCTTTCCATGTGGGAATGTTCTAGACTAATGTTCCAATCTAATGTTCGGGCAACACTCTACGACTTCCACATAATCCTCCAAAACCTTACTGAGTCTATTTCTGGAACTGAGATGATCCCATTGAATTAACCCACACTGGTGTGAGGTTTAGATAGGAGGTCAGTAGAGTATGTTACAGTCCTGTAGAATACAGTAGATCACAATAAGATGCAATAAGTAGAGTAGGGTTCAGTAATATAAAGTTCAACACAGTAGAGTTCAATAATATAGAGTTCAGTAATATAGAGTCCAATAATATAGAGTTCAATAACATAAAGTTCATTACAATAGAGTTCACTACAATAGAGTTCAGTATAGTTTTGTCAGTCAGTCCCATTATGTCACCTAGTCAGCATGAACACAGTAGTACTATTAATACTACTAACATGCAGTACTACTGACCTGATACATATTGGTGTAATGAGGTTGTAACTGCTGTTTCACTTTCATTGTAGTTGTCATTACGTTATGACTCAGTAACTTGATTCACAGTCAAGCCGCATTGACGAGACTTTTCCTTGTTAACCCCGTCCAGGCTATCTCAACACCAGAACGTAAATATACATTATTCACTTAAGATCTATTATTTTAATCCTCGGCTGTGTCCTGCTGACACCCTAATATGGGCCAGACATCCATGTCTGTCTGCTAAACCAAACCATTGATATTTTGTGTCTGAACTGAAATGTGTTTTTGCAGTGTGCAGGTGTCTTCTCTCAAACTGTGTGTTTACTGAACGGTGACTGTGAACCAGTTGCTTTTTCTCCTTCCTTCACACGAACAGGTTGAGTTGTGAGCGCTCCATGCAGCCCACACAGTGTCGTCATGAAACCCGGTTCTGGTGCTGTAAACTGTTTGGATTGAACAGCGGCGGCTCCACCACCCGGAGCCTGCCTACACGCCCACGCCGAAACACACCACTCCAGTTCGGAGAAGACTCCTAATAGGACAATTAAATATTTACAGCCACATTAGCGATTGATTAATTATGTGGCCCGTCACCACGCACACGCTTCATTTGAGATTGTTACAGCGGAGAGAAAGACAGAGATGGACATGGAGATAGAGAGAGGGAGAGAGAGAGAGAGAGAGCGAGAGAGAGGGAGATATAACTACCTAGTAAGATATAATATAACTAACCAGTAACTAACCAATAACTAATATAACTAACAGATAACTAACCAATACCGAGGACTTGAAAGGTCTGTTATTTCTTTCTTTCCTCCTACCCAGCTGGAAGGAGACTGGCCTCCTCTGGTTCCTCTCTGTGTTTCTTCCTAGGTTACGACCTTTCCTAGGGTGGTTTTCTTCTAGCCCATCAATCAGTTGTTATTTTCTTGCTCTTTGGAGTTTTAAACTGGGTATCAGTGTAACCGCGTGTGACACTGTACATAAAGTACATTTGAATTACTCACTAAAAAAACTATTTGTTTCCAACTAAATCATAGTTTAACTAATCAGATTTATTTTCTCACAAAAAAGAAAAATATCTTGCATTGAAAATTTCGTAGAACAGTGTGTCGATATTTCATCAACAAAAAACAACATTTGACCCAAGTAAACGTTTTGCAGAAATAATATTTAATCGATTTGACCGCCATCGAACTTACAAAATGACCTTTTCGAAGAATGCAGTGACTTTGTTTTGATTGACACGTTTTGTTGTGGTTGCCGTGGGAGGGAACAAATGAGATTCTGCAGAGATAAAACCCTCCCACACCACCCCCAGTTCTTTAGCACCACAGACAACAAAGACAGTGGGTGATGTTTGTCTGAAACAGGGCTGTTGACCACCTGGGTGCTCAGTGCACTGGGAAGAGAGTAAGAGGGGAGAGAGAGGGGAGGAAAAGAGAGAGTACGGAGGAGAGTGGGGAGGAAAAGAGGGAGAGAGGAGAGAAACAGGGGAGAGGGAAATAGAGAGCGGGTGAAAGAGTGGTGAAAGAGGAGAGAGATCAAGGCAAAAAGAAAGCGAGCGAGATGGAACATAGAAAGAGATGGGATGGACAGAAGAAGAGAAAATAGGATACTACTCAAAATTTAAGTACACAGTGGCAGAATACCTGATCACTATGATTGACTCATGACCCTTGACCCATGAACCATGACCCATGACCGAAGAGCAACCAGCCAAAACCACATTATACCTCTCACCAATATACTTATTATTTATTTCAGCATTGGAAAAATATAACATTTCAAATGTTGTCATCATTATATTTTCATCTAAATGTCCAGTGTTGATTATTTACTTCTGTTTTCAGGATGTTGCCTTTAGCTAGCCAGCTAACAGCTAGTGCTAATGAGGATCAATATACAAACACCAAAGTAGATATGTGATGTTGCCTATTAGCTAGCCAGCTAACAGCTAGTGCTAATGAGGGTCAATATACAAACACAGAAGTAGATATGTGATGTTGCCTATTAGCTAGCCAGCTAACAGCTAGTGCTAATGAGGGTCAATATACAAACACAGAAGTAGATATGTGATGTTGCCTATTAGCTAGCCAGCTAACAGCTAGTGCTAATGAGGGTCAATATACAAACACAGAAGTAGATATGTGATGTTGCCTATTAGCTAGCCAGCTAACAGCTAGTGCTAATGAGGATTAATATACAAACGCCAAAGTAAATATGTGATGTTGCCTAAAAGAGCAAGGACAATTTTCCCAATAAGTATAAAATATAATGTCTCTCTATAATTTCCGGATTTCGTGGTCAAACTAAAGTTTATAATATCAAAAGGTGATTTTAGCCACTGATTGATTATAAGCTACCTCCAAATAAATGCAAGTTGTATGACTCATGTTCCTGTTCATGGTTTGATCCTGGTCTACACATATAATCCTCTTAGAAGACCCAATCTTGTCATCTATATCAAAAACGGGTTAAATGAATAACAGCTAATTATTTTACTTACTAGATTTGATTGATTCCCAGAGCAGATATTTATATAAAAACGTTCTGTGTTTTTATTAGAACTGGACCTTGAATCAGACCTACAATATAAGTGTTTTTTCAAATGACCCAATCCCACTGGACTGAACATATTCTGTCCTGAACATTGTCTTTCTGCCACTGGCGGCTTCATTAAACAATTAGACAGTCCTGAGGGTGTGTAAACTCACTAAGCGTTGGAAAGTAATTATGTGTGTGCGTATATACGATGTGTCTGTGTGGTGTTGTCAACAATAATATAAATACAGATTATTGCTCGCTGGACATCATAGCAGGATCGTCAGCGACCAACTCATTTCTCTTCTCCCAGTGATCTTGTATTTAGGGAAGTCTGTAAACAGTGATATAAATGTTTTGTTATGCTTGGTCCCGACTGGTCTCAAAAGTACCACAGAAACAGCAAAACAAGTATGTGGAACTGAAGCTCCGATTCTCTCAAACGACGGCTGAGAAGCGTTTGAACAGTCGTTAGACCGAAATGTTATTCGGATTGTTTTTATCTGGTCCTGTCATCAGTCTGTTGCTTTGCCACAAAGCCTGCTGTGTTTGTTTTACCCAGAATGTGTGTGTGTGTGTATGTGTGTATGTGTGTGTGCTGCTGGTGGCTGGTGTTGACATGTGGATAGAGGAAACCACTCCATATTAACCTCGGTTTCCTGGTATCACCCTGGCCAAACAGGAACAGAACAGCCGTCATTGATGGATGTGATGTGGAGGTCTGGATCCTGGTGGGCTGGAGGGCGTCATTATGGTGTGTCATAGTGGTGTGTCACGGGTGTGTTACGGCCGGGGTTTGTGGTGCGTCACTAGACCAGTGGGATACTCCCGGAGGCTGGACACCGTGTTTATCTTTAATCATGCCACACGCCGAGAACACGTCTGTATGGGACATCAAGAACCGCATGGCTGCTTTACAAGGACAGTGGATGGAGAAGAAAGGCTGGGTGGAGGAAAGACTGGGTGGAGGAGTGAGAAAGACTGGGTGGAGGAAAGACTGGGTGGAGGAGTGAGAAAGACTGGGTGGATGAGAGACTAGGTGGAGGAAAGACAGGGTGGATGAGAGACTAGGTGGAGGAAAGACTGGGTGGATGAGAGACTAGGTGGAGGAAAGACTGGGTGGATGAGAGACTAGGTGGAGGAAAGACTGGGTGGATGAGAGACTAGGTGGAGGAAAGACTGGGTGGATGAGAGACTAGGTGGAGGAAAGACAGGGTGGATGAGAGACTAGGTGGAGGAAAGACTCGGTGGAGAGGAGAGAGAGACTGGGTGGAGGAGAGAGACTGTGTGGAGGAGAGAGACTGTGAGCCACTGCTGCAGTGCACTAAAGTGGTCCAGACCCCAACCAGGCCAGCCTGTTTATAAAATAACTAAAATGTAAACTTCTGGAGACATTTTCCCCAAATTCCCTGGATGATCTCAGGAATCAGGTAGGACGAGTCTGGAAAGGAATCCTTGAGCTTAGAATTCTGGGAAATGCCCAGATTGTTGATAACTGACAGGAGAACATCTGTTGTTCCTATTCTGGGTTCAACAGGTCAGGATAAAAGAGAGAGAGAGATCACTCTTCTCTACTTGAAAAGAAGCATATCAGTTTAGAGTCCAGGCTAAACCTTCACAACAAACAAAAAAAATGACTCCTCCCTCCCTGGGCTTTAAGAAAACACGACTGTTTTGGCCGGAGAATGAATGTGGCTTTTTGTTTGCCCTGTAAACGAACATTGGGGTATCCCTGTCCAGTTGGGCGTTAGCATATCGCAATCACAACATCACAGAGAGATGGATGGATGGATGGGTGGGTGGATGGATGTGTGGGTGGATGGATGAATGGGTGGGTGGATGGGTGTGTGGGCCTGATAAAGACTTCAGGGTGGTGGACCAGCTAGACCTTCATGTCCTGTTGTTTCAACACTGACACGTTCTTCCATCCGTCCACTGGGATTGTCATTAATATCAGTGTAAAGTGAGAGTTTATGCCACCAGACCATCCTCCCACTCTCTCTACTTCCCTCACCCACTCCCTCACTCCATCTCTTCTTCCTTTCCTCCCTCATTAAGTGAGGGCATTGCCCATTATACACTGGCCTTTCCCATTAGACACTGGCATTGCCATTAGACACTGGCGTTTCCCATTAGACACTGGCGTTTCCAATTAGACACTGGCATTGCCATTAGACACTGGCGTTTCCCATTAGACACTGGCGTTTCCCATTAGACACTGGCGTTTCCCATTAGACACTGGCGTTTCCTATTAGACACTGGCGTTTCCCATTAGACACTGGCATTGCCATTAGACACTGGCGTTTCCCATTAGACACGGGCGTTTCCCATTAGACACTGGCATTTCCCATTAGACACTGGCATTGCCATTAGACACTGGCGTTTCCCATTAGACACTGGCATTGCCATTAGACACTGGCGTCTCCAATTCCTGCTCACAGAGTGAGAGGATTTACAGCGAGAAATTTGGAGAAATGCAGCAAATACAGGTGTGCTTAAAAAAATCGGAAAAACGTTTATTTGGTCATCATAGGTTATTGTGTGTAGAGGATGGAAAACGAATCACGGTAATTCTTTATTAAATCCGGCTGTACAGTGAAGGGGTCCGAATACTCTGTGAAGGCACAGTACCATGGGAACATTCCTGGGAACCTCAGAGGAATGCAGGGGTACCCAGACATTGTTTTCCGGGGGGTTCTGTGACACGGTGGGGTAAAATGTGTGGTCTGAGGGGTCCTGGGGTGCCAGACAGGGAGGGGTCCTCACTGACAGACAGACAGTTGGAAGGCATTAGGCTGGCAGGCGGGACAGAACCATGTCAGACACAGCTGTCGCCGGCGGTGATTGATAGAGTTTGTATTCCGACCCAACCCTCCCGCGTTCTCAAATGCTTCTGCCGTGAAAGCGTTTGGCATTAGAATAATAGAATATTCTGTTCTACCTCTGCTCAGTTAGAACGTAGATGTTTCAACAACATACTAAACTAAAGCAAGTAATGTCTGGACTGAAAATTCATTATTTGTCTTCTTGCTGGATAGTTGTTAGCTGTAAAGGCAATCCACAGAGCTCCTTCAGAACAGGTTTCAATGATAATGTCACCATTGCACATTTCTATTAGACCAGGAGATCTGAACCTCTCTGATAATAGCAGCCATTTTGACATTGTATGACCCCAACTCTCAGACACAGACAGAGCTCACTGCTTAGGAAAAAGTTATTTACCGGAAAGCAATGTTTGCCTATGGTAATATTATAAATTACTTGGTATTGAATATTGTAATCTGAAATAATTGTATATTGAAACAGAAAGTTTCTGGCGTAGCATTAGCATCATATCCTGGCTTGTGGCTCTCTGTCCTTTTCTTCCAGTAGTGCGATCAGCTGGATGAAGCCCTCTTTCATGGCCACGATGTTTTCCGTTGTACTGCCCTCCAGAATCCAGCGCTTACCCCTTGCTGATGGCTCCAGCTCAAAGAATCTCTTAATCTGTACAGCAGAAAGAGAATGACAATAATTAAAACCTAGATGTTTGTAATCAAGTTCAAAAGATTTTACCTAAGAAATAGCTGACACCATTCAGACCAAAGCAAATTAAGGCTTTTTAAAAGAAGATGATTTTATACCAGAACATTCCGCACTTTGCATTTATTGGCGGCAGAGGAAACATTGCAAAAAACATTTTAGAACCGGAGCACTGGAAGTGTTTGCCACGACAAGTTGTGTGTTTCGCAAATTGTGTTGCCTTGTGCCACACTACCCAGGTGGTCAGCTGGTGCCCCCCCCATGCGGCCTCCCCCCCATGCCGACTCCCCCATGCCGACTCCCCCATGCGGCCTCCCCCATGCCGACTCCCCATGCGCCCCCAGGGAGATATGTCTTTATAGTCCCTAACTAATATGGACAGTTGGCAGTTTGTAGCAGTTGATCATCAGAATCACGTGCAGGTCTGTTGTGCTTTACAGCTGATTCCTATTGATAGTTTGGCATTTGGCAAAAACGAGAGTGATGGGGAAAAACAGCTGTTAACACTAAAACACATCTGGGGAGTGTGTGTGTGTGTGTGTGTGTGCGTGTGCATGGGTTCATGCACAGCAGAATGCTAAAACAATGCTTGGACCTCCTCCGAAGACACTGCGAATTGCGTTATCACTTTGCGTTTTAGGTCAGTAAAGGTAATCTCTGATTTTAGATCTGTGTTATCTGGCGACCACACCTGGTCAACCACACATGGTCAACCACACCTATTCTTCACTTCTGGACCACATCACCTGGTTATTAATTCTGGACCACATCACATGGTCTTTAATTCTGGAAAGTGACTAGTGCATAAACATTATCGCTTTGATCAGATAATCAATGTTGTTGATTGATTGCTGCTCCGAATGGTGCACATGAAGAAGTTGATTAGAGTCTTTGCAGACACGGCAAACTTGTGGCGTCTCCGCAGGAAGTTTTTACACCGTGTCTGCTTGCTTGGATCATGTAAGGTCATCCTGATGAACACACTCAAGAATTTAAAGTTGAGACACTTCACTTCACCTCCATCAATGTGTACATGGGGAAGACCCATGCCTAAAGTCTGGCAGACGCTGAGAGAGAGGTTGTTGTCTCGCACCAAGTCACAGTCCTGTGTGTTTCATGGTGAGTTATAAGCGTGTTGGCGAAGAGCACGTTGTTTTCTTCGCAGGAGGCTGCACATCAAACACGTGGAAACCATTCTGGTTCTTCACAACAAACATTCTGCTGTTACTTGGCCGACTGTTGCTATCTGACCAGTTATTGCAACAGTAACTTACCTCAGTAAGAGCAATGGGTCTACATAAAGTTGAAATATGAAAAGTTTTGACAAGATGAGCAATCTTCTTATCATATCAGATCTAAACAGATTAGATTAGAATTGTATCTATTTAAATCTGACAAAATTCCTGAATTGTTCTTTAGGATCTGCATTTCTGGAAAAATCCGATTTTTCACGAGAAGTCAACAGAATTGCAAAATACGACTCTTGAATTGCACCTCTGTCAATTGGTCACACCGTTGCCATGGTTACTTAAATGCCCATACCCGCATTAAGAAAAAAAAACAGAATACAGTTGGAGAATCGCAGAAGTTGAAACATGCCGGCATCACCAACTCTCCAGAACTACGATCAGACATTTGACAAATTGAGGTAAGTTTGTCGTTATTTTGTCGTGCCGCGAGCCATCATTGGATCGCTCACACTGCATCTGTGTGTTGACGTCAACAACAACTGGTTTCTAATTTCCACCAGCGTGGCATAATGCATATACTAGTAACCCGGGACCAGCAGGCTATTCGGCAGGTGGTCATACTGTTTTGGCTCCTCTGTGTGTGTGTGTGTGTGTGTGTGTGTGTGTGTGTGTGTGTGTGTGTGTGTGTGTGTGTGTGTGTGTGTGTGTGTGTGTGTGTGTGTGTGTGTGTGTGTCTGTGTGTGTGTGTGTTTCATGGCAGATTAAATCTCCTGTCACACTGTCTGGCAGGTTGGCCCACGGCCTGCTGGGAAACTGAGAGGACCCAAACACTAAGAATCAATATGTCTGTGGTAACCGGACCTGTATCGTGCCTCTGCTTTAACCCTTACATAACACCAGCCCTGCTTGTTGACACAACCTGGTTGCCTGTCTGTCTGCCTGTCTGTCTGCTTGTCTGTCTGTCTGCCTGTCTGTACGGTGTGTGTGCGTGTGTGCGTGTGTGCGTGTGTGTGTGTGTGTGTGTGTGTCTAAGACCATCTTCTGTATGATAACAGCATACACTGGCAGCCATTTTAGGGGAAAGTATTCTCTAAACTAGCCAGTGGAACTTTTACGAGATTAGTTAACTGTAAACTCTAAACATTACTGGGTGTTGAACAGATGTACACAGGGTGTGAATATAGAAAGAAGCAACCAGATTCCAGACATGCAGAACGACCAAAGGTCCAGGCTTAAGCTACATATACACTGGTCCTCTATTGGAACAGTCTAGACCAGACTCTAGTGGGACAGTCTAGTGGAACAGTCTAGTGGAACAGTCTAGTGGAACAGTCTAGTGGAACAGTCTAGACCAGACTCTAGTGGGACAGTCTAGTGGAACAGTCTAGTGGAACAGTCTAGACCAGACTCTAGTGGAACAGTCTAGTGGAACAGTCTAGTGGAACAGTCTAGTGGAACAGTCTAGACCAGACTCTAGTGGGACAGTCTAGACCAGACTCTAGTGGAACAGTCTAGTGGAACAGTCTAGACCAGACTCTAGTGGAACAGTCTAGACCAGACTCTAGTGGAACAGTCTAGTGGAACAGTCTAGTGGAACAGTCTAGACCAGACTCTAGTGGAACAGTCTAGTGGAACAGTCCAGACTCTAGTACATGGATCTGGTACCACTCTGTCTTTAAGTACCACCTGAGATTGTCTTGGCGCAGGGTTTGACTGTCTGGGATGTTTATATGCAATCAGCTGCTGTTAATGATGTCACTTCAGATATGTGATATGCGTGATATGCTTTATGAGCTGAACATACAGCTGAATGCATATTGTTACAAAACACCTGAATACATTAGTAACGGGATACTCATTAGCCTCTTGTAGCACGCTTCATTTGGGCTTAATGCATGTGTCCTCCTGGGAAAGTGTCGGAATAACCGGAGGTGTTTGGCCGGAGCACAGGGTGCCAACAGCCATGACTGACCACCAACAGAGTGAATTCATCCTCCATTATTCCCACTGCTGTCATTCTAACCTTTTTTTAAAAGCGTTTTCCCTTTTAACATCTGTGGGATGGTGTTAAACTGTCAAGTTTCAAATTCGCCCTTTGAAAACTGAGCTCGCCTAGGAATCCCAGAGCAAAGTGCACTCAAGGAAGTATGTTGATGAAATGTCCCTGTTTGCCAACATCATAGGAGGGGAAATAAAGTGTTAGAAAACAGAAGCCTTTTCACCGTTCGACCACCACCTAAATGGTTGTTCTGTCACTGACGTGACCCTCACAGTAGAGCTGTTTAGCTCCAGACAACCAGAACAGAACAGCTTAGTGGAACTTAAGCTTTAGCTCAGTGTCTGTCAGTACAGGGAGGGTGTCACATAACTGGAAGAGCGATCCCCTCCTCCTGACCTCCACGTGGGCGGAGCAAAGAATCAACCTATCAACACGTATCTCAATTTGACCAGTTCGTCTGCACAAGTGAAAGAAATAAAACAAGATTAATTCAAACCTGTACCGACACAGTTTCTTCATTTTAGCAGTTCTGTAGCAGGACAGAATTTTTTTTCGATAGGGTATTTTTTATAACATTATAGTTTTGCTGTGAGTTTCATGGTTAAACAGTGACTTTGCTTGTACTATGTATTATTCATGGTATTTATGTAAATTGAGAATGTTATTATCTGATAATGAGTCGATACACACAGATGCAGTTATTAGTACTACAACAGTTTACTTACAGTACTACTAGAGTCTCTTTTCAGTACAACTATATTCTTTATTCAGTACTACTACATTCTCTATTCAGTACTACTACATTCTCTATTCAGTACTACTACATTCTCTATTCAGTACTACTACATTCTCTATTCAGTACTGCATTCTCTATTCAGTACTACTACATTCTCTATTCAGTACTACATTCTCTGTTAAGTACTACTACAGTCTCTGCAATTTAGCCACTGCCTTCAGCAAGTTTATCAGACGTCTTGCTGCAGGTGGATCTTAAATCACCAGCCTGTAGAAGTCACAGACTGACCCAATACCTAAAACCCGAGTACGGAGACAGAACCAGGCCTGGTGAGATCTGCGTATACCTGACAGAATACTAGAAACTATTATGGCCGGCAAAGACCTCAGAAGTGGTGGAGCCAGGTGAACGAGATGGAGGTGGAATCAGTAATTCACCCGGGCCGACTCAACCCACCCGATAGGTCAGAGAGGCGGGCGGAGTCATGGCAAGATGGCGCCCCCCAAGTTAACCTGCCAGAAAGATAATGACGACTGCATGTTTAACACGCCATACTGGTAGGACCTGTGAGTGAGACAGGAGTGAGATAAAAGTGAAACAGGAGTGAGATAGGAGTGAGACAGTAGTGAGATAGAAGTGAGACGGGAGTGAAACAGGAGTGAGACAGGAGTGAGATAAAAGTGAAACAGGTGTTAGATAGGAGTGTGACAGGAGTGAGATATGAGTGAAACAGGAGTGCAACAGTTGTGAGACAGGAGTGAGAAAGGAGTGAGACAGGAGTGAAACAGGAGTGAAATAGGAGTGAAACTGGAGTGAAACAAGAGTGAGACATGAGTGAGACATGAGTGAGACAGGAGTGAGATAGGAGTGAGATGGGAGTGAGATAGGAGTGAGATCAGAGTGCGTATGAGTGAGTATATCTGTATTGCTCCATTTCTCTGTCTCACCCATCTGTATATCTGTTTCTCTCTCTTCTTTTCTCTCCCCCTCTCTCATTATCTCTCCCTTTCACTCTCTTTCTCCCCCATCTCTCTCATTATCTCTCCCTTTCTCCCCCCCTCTCTCATTATCTCTCCCTTTCACTCACTTTAACCCCAATCTTATGACCTACCACAGCCACACAGTCTCTTATCCCATTTCAGGTGGTCACGCCCTCCACCCTTCAGTGCAATCACAAGACATAGAGGGTGAGGGGCTGGGGTTCAGGGGGGTGCAGGGGATGCAGGAGTGCCCCACAGCCCCCCTGGAAGGAAGCATTAGGCTTTAAGGTCAGCTAATGAGTGAAAGTCATCTCCTCTAATATTACGGTTCCTTGTCTGTCCGGACAGCCCTGAGAACGTAGGCTGTGGCGTTCCTCTCTTAGCACCAGGGTAAGAGGAGAGCCACTCACCCATCACACTTACGTCTCTGGTTGTTATTGTTTCGTTTGACTAAGGACCCGTGAAGATTTCACAGGATATGAGGTCATCTGACCTCGCAAGTCCTGGGAGAGGATCTTCTACAGGGATAGTTTGGGATATTGGCGTCACCTGCTCTCAACTCTGAACAGGTGGAATCAATGTTTCGGCGGACTGAATGAGGCTGTTATCTGAGGTTTGCGCAATTTCTAATTCGTTTTGGCTGAATGATTTGGGGAACCGCTAGCGTGCTGTAATGCTAGATGTTACGTTTGACAACTAGCCAATGTGCTGTTGCTTATTTGCCCTGGCTTGCAAAACTGCATCTAAGGTTCCTTCATAGTGGATTCAGATATATTAGAGGTGTTCCCAAGTTCATCCGGCTATGGAAGTAAGTGAAGGACCTCAGTTCACCCGAGTCTAAGGACTAGATAAAAAAACACAAATGGCGACCATCTTTTTAATGGAGGTTCTAGTTGTTGATACCTCGTTATGTAAACACTAGCTAAATAGCAGATAGTTCCTGTGGTGTTAT
The DNA here is from genome assembly GCA_029465975.1 of Dallia pectoralis. Classification (NCBI taxonomy): domain Eukaryota; kingdom Metazoa; phylum Chordata; class Actinopteri; order Esociformes; family Umbridae; genus Dallia; species Dallia pectoralis. The sequence goes on along the minus strand of CM055737.1, from coordinate 1,916,818 downwards.
AAAATAATAAAATACTACCCCCCACCCTCTTCAACAAGCGTAGGCATCTAATAAACAATTGGACCAGAAGAGGACCAGGAGAGGACCAGGAGATGAACAGGAGATGAAAAGAAGAGGACCAGGAGAGGACCAGGAGAGGACCAGGAGAGGAACAGGAGAGGAACAGAAGAGGACCAGGAGAGGAACAGGAGAGGACCAGGAGAGGAACAGGAGATGAACAGGAGAGGAACAGACTAGGACCAGAAGAGGACCAGGAGATGAACAGGAGAGGAACAGAAGAGGACCAGGAGATGAACAGGAGAGGAACAGACTAGGACCAGAAGAGGACCAGGAGAGGACCCGGAGATGAACAGGAGATGAAAAGAAGAGGAACAGGAGAGGAACAGGAGAGGGGACCAGGAGATGACCAGGAGAGGGGACCAGGAGATGACCAGGAGATGACCAGGAGATGACCAGGAGAGGGGACCAGGAGATGACCAGGAGAGGGGACCAGGAGAGGACCAGGAGAGGGGACCAGGAGAGGACCAGGAGAGGACCAGAAGAGAGAGGGGAGAACAGGCAATGAACAGATAGCTGGAAGAGAACATTGGGATTGAGAGACAGTAGAGCCAAACTCATCCCAAATCTCAGGCCCCAAAAACGTTGTCTTTGCCCGATTTGCCTGGCTCTGCTCCACCTCAGATCGTGGGTACAAGCGGCCGAAATGGGTTTTCTCAGAAAGGTGGCTGGCCTCTTCCTTAGGGATAGGGTGAGAAGCTCAGTCATCCGAGAGGAACTCGGAGTAGAGCCGCTGCTCCTTTGCGTAGAAAGGAGCCAGTTGAGGTGATTCGGGCATCTTGTACAAATACCACCTGGGCGCCTCCCTAGAGAGGTGTTCCAGGCACGTCCAGCTGGGAGGAGACCTCGGGGAAGACCCAGGACTAGGTGGAGAAATTATATCTCCACACTGGCCTGGGAACGCCTCGGGATTCCCCAGTCAGAGCTGGCTAATGTTGCCCGGGAAAGGGAAGTTTGGGGTCCCCTGCTAGAGCTGCTACCCCCGCGACCCGACCCCGGATAAGCGGTTGAAGATGAGATGAGAGATGAGATGCTCCACCTCAGACGAGGTTCTCCCCATTTCCCTGGCTCTGCTCCACCTCAGAGGAGGTTCTCCCCAGTTCCCTGGCTCTGCTCCGCTCTCCTCTTCTTTTGAGAGCTGCTCAGATCAAAGTCCGGCCCCTAGAGAACCATAAATTGCAAGCAGACAGCCCAGGGATACCAGAGGGAACGTTCTACTGAGAACATCCAAGAGGCGTTGAACAATGTTACAACACTTATGGCCTCAGGCCACGATAATGAAGCTACCATATACCGGGAGAAAGAGACAGACGAGGCAGCGTAGCATTCTGGTCAAGATCGTTGGGACAGTAAATATAGGTCGCAGGTTCAATTCCATGAGTATATAATGGGATACATTATGTTACTCTGCCCCTGAGCAAGACAGTCAACCATAATGGCTGCCAAGTGGTTTCTGTAAATAGGACTATATAAAAATGAATGAAAGAAGAGATAATTCTTATTACGTCGCAGCTTTCTTAACATCTGTATACATCTCTGTCTAAACATCTGTCTCTGTCCAAGACTGTCTCAGACTGTAACAACAGCAGACCTAAAGGTTGGTAGGTGCATTACGCTTACGATGAAGTCCCATTTGCTCGATCAACCAGGAGGTGTATGCTGGAATCCTTACATGCCAGACGGAAAACACTTTGAGGCTTTTTACTTTACTGATTGAGCTTGCAGATGTCCAAGTCGCCACAAGGAGTCACTAAAGCGCTATGAGACACAGTAACCATGTTAGATTGCTACCATCCCAAATCCAAATGGTGTTGGATTCAAACCGTGGACCTGAACACGATTGTACAACTCTGTTGCTGTGAGGCAAAACTTGAGCGTGAAATTGGGAACAGCCTTGTTGTGTATGTTGCTCCAGGAGAAACCTGTTCACTCCCTCTCGTTATCTCTTGTTCTCTCTCCCTCTATTTCGCCCCCTCTCTCCCCCCTCCTATTTATCGCTTTCGTCTCTCGTATCTCGACATTTTGACCAATTTGTATATTTATTTTATATTAATTTTTCACTTTATAATTACATCCATTTTTGTATTAATCACAGGCAAACACTCCTGAATAAATGTATTTAGATTTGTATCTATTAAACGAGCACAGCCCATTGAGACGTTAACTATTTTACAACTGTGTTGATCTCGTATGGATCGCAAATGTTGTTCTGCATCGAATCACTAGCATGAAATCCACTCACACACACACACACACACACACACAGACACAGACACAGACACAGACACAGACACAGACACAGACACACAGACACACACAGACACAGACACACACACACACACACACACACGTCCTACTGTACTCTAGCTCTCTCTTCCTCTTTATTTCTTCTCTCTCTCCACCCTCCCTTGGCCACTGTCTGTCCTCTGGCTGTCTCGTTCTGTCTCTCAGGAACCTGGAGCCTGAGTCACTGACGGCCGTCTAACAATGACAGAACGATAAAGCTCAGAAGAATTAGCTATGAAAAGTGAAACTCTGTCTCGTTATTCAATCGCGCTGCGGGGAAATAAAACATCACATTGGCCGATGCACGGCAGCAAGTAAGGCGAGCTGTTCGTGTGAACGCTGAACGTCTCCATGGAAGCCGGAGCAAGGCCTTGTTCTCCACCAAAGAGGTTCCCAGGCAACGTTTGATCTCATGGTAGCAGGAGTCGGGCGCGGGGGTGAACCTTCTTCAGGGGAACGGTGTGGGGGTCAGGGCTGACGGTGAATGGGGCTTTCGGATGTCCTGAAGCCTCGCCGTGGCCAGTGGCGGCCGTGCGCACGACCCCGTTTGACCACAGGACAAAAGGGGGGCAGTGACCAAAGCCGGGGGTTCCCCCTGCGCCTTAAACCGGTGCAGCGGGGAGAAATAAGTGACCACTGACCACAGGGATAGAAGGAAGCAAAGACAGACAGGAAAAAGGGCGGGAGGTGAATGCGGTCTGGAAGGACTGAATTGTGTCTCGTCGGAGGTCAGAGTTCAGCCACATTTGACGGCAGGCCTTGTGGGAAAAGACACCGGCGGTATGCTGCCTGAAGAACGGCGCAGACCACCAGGGAGGGAGGGAGGGGGTGGGGTGAAGGGGGCCAGAGGTGACGTGGAAGCAGGAGAGGGGAGGACATACCGAAAAGAAAAAAACAACAAAGAAAAACAAAAGCTTCTAAGTGACTTCACATATTGAAGGTCTTACCCCTCATCTCCAGGGGTAATCAATATGTGACGCCTGACTGGTTCTCAGCCCTCTTGTCCTGCCCTCCCCCCACCCCCTGTACCCCCTCACCTCCTCCCCCACCTCACCTTCTCACCCCTCTCCTCCTCCCTTCCGCATCTTCGACCCACCTAGTGGGAGATCAAGCAGCAGAGAAAGTGTCTTTGACAGATTAATCAGACAACATCCCCTCCTCATAAAAACAACCTGACAGGACAGTTCAAGGTATGGGAATACTACGTGACAGACAGACAGACAGGCAGGCAGACAGACAGGCAGACAGAGAGACATATAGACAGGCAAACAGTTAAGTTGTCTGGGGGGTAGTTGATCTACAGTAAGAAGGGCCAAATAGCATTTTTTTTTAAACATACTCTCCCTTTTTTCGGGGTCTTTTTTCGGGGAAAGAGTTTCGCTCTTTCCTATCGCCCTTACGTCACACTCAGATCACAGATCATACTGCCGTGTGAATCATGTCGTGTTTTACTTATAGATATGCAGCTGTCCGAAGTCTTTGTGTTGTGGACAATCTGTCATAAAGCTTCATCATTCAAAGCGAAGCCATTTAGCAGAAATCGTAGTCGAAAAACAACACCCAGGACAACAACATGTGTCATCAACAGGGTCTCCTGTTGAGTGTGATTCCAGAGGGGACCCGGGCTAAATGATGTGTACTCACACACTAATGATGTGTACTCACACACTACTGTAAGTGTGTGAGTACACATCATTAGTGTGTGAGTACACATTAGTAGTGTGTGAGTACACATCAGTAGTCTGTGAGTACACATCAGTAGTGTGTGAGTACACATCATTTAGCCCGGGTCCCCTCTGGAATCACACTCAACAGGAGACCCTGTTGTTGACACATGTTGTTGTCCTGGGTGTTGTCGTTGTCCTGGGTGTTGTTGTTGTCCTGGGTGTTGTTGTTGTCCTGGGTGTTGTTGTTGTCCTGGGTGTTGTTGTTGTCCTGGGTGTTGTCGTTGTCCTGGGTGTTGTCGTTGTCCTAGGTATTGTTGTTGTCCTGGGTGTTGTTGTTGTCCTGGGTGTTGTTGTTGTCCTGGGTGTTGTTGTTGTCCTAGGTATTGTTGTTGTCCTGGGTGTTGTTGTTGTCCTGGGTGTTGTTGTTGTCCTAGGTATTGTTGTTGTAGTGGGTGTTGTTGTCCTGGGTGTTGTTGTTGTCCTGGGTGTTGTTGTTGTCCTAGGTATTGTTGTTGTCCTAGGTATTGTTGTTGTCCTGGGTGTTGTTGTCTTGTGTGCTGTTGTTGTCCTGGGTGTTGTTGTGCTATATGAGCTGCCTCTGATTCAGCCAGCACATCATGTGTTGTGTTCAGGATCTGTGTGACTTCCTCCTTCTAGATGCTGCGTATCTACCCCCCCCCCCTAACCTGCGGACACACTCAAAACATCCGTCAGCACCTCTGAGAATTTCCTCTTGGATGATTCTCTGAAACAACACAAACACTTTCTGTGGTGGGAGGGGGTTGGTCTGGCCAGGACATTACAGAGAACGGGCATCTGGTCTGAGTGAGAAGTACTGTAAGTACTGGGGTGAGAACTGGCCCGTGGTTCTGTCAGGACTGTGGTGAGAACTGGCCCGTGGTTCTGTCAGGACTGTGGTGAGAACTGGCCTGTGGTTCTGTCAGTACTGGGGTGAAAACTGGCCTGTGGTTCTGTCAGGACTGTGGTGAGAACTGGCCCGTGGTTCTGTCAGGACTGTGGTGAGAACTGGCCCGTGGTTCTGTCAGTACTGGGGTGAGAACTGGCTTATAGTTCTCTCCTGACACAGGTCTGGACACAGGTTCTCTCAGGACACAGGTTCTCTCAGGACACAGGTTCTCTCAGGACACAGGTTCTCTCAGGACACAGGTTCTCTCAGGACACAGGTTCTCTCAGGACACAAGTTCTCTCAGGACACAGGTTCTCTCAGGACACAGGTTCTCTCAGGACACCGGTCATATTTAAAATAATGATTTCTCTAGTGATGGTCCTATTTCTTCTTTATTTATATACTGGGTGCTGGCATGATTTTGTCACTAAGGCTCTGTGACGTCACATTTCTGCTTTATAAAGGTGTCAGTAGCACCATCTATCAGTTCCACTAAACATGCCAATAAAATAGCAAATTCAGCTGTCAATATAACCAGTACATTGTGCTTTTGATGACTCGGTTGATCTCAATCTGCTGGTGCGGAACTCTCGCGTACCAGACGGAACTCTCGTGAGCCAGACGGAACTCTCGTGAGCCAGACGGAACTCTCGTGAGCCAGACAGAACTCTGAATGATGGAATTCTCAGACAAACTCCCACAACCCTTAAAGTATGTTAGTCAGATGAGCAATTAAACATAACCCCGCCCCACACACACAAACCTTTTAACCCAAACTTAGCAACCAACTGATTTCATTGGACGCTACTGTCCATCCCCGCCGTGGTAGAGCTGAAAATCCCTGAACAACTTGTGACATAACACATGAATCCTAGAGCCACAGCAGTAGTCCGATGGACACAAGACGGACATATCCTAGCAAATGAGCCGATCCATTTGTTAGGCGGTGATGATTGGAACAACTGACTCCATGCAAACCCCAGGCAACGATTCATGATCCACGTATGGCTGTTTGTGAGCTCTATGAATCACAGGCAACGATTCATGATCCACGTATGGCTGTTTGTGAGCTCTATGAATCACAGGCAACGATTCATGATCCACGTATGGCTGTTTGTGAGCTCTCTATGAATCACAGGCAACGATTCATGATCCACGTATGGCTGTTTGTGAGCTCTCTATGAATCACAGGCAACGATTCATGATCCACGTAAGGCTGTTTGTGAGCTCTATGAATCACAGGCAACGATTCATGATCCACATATGGCTGTTTGTGAGCTCTCTATGAATCACAGCCTCCGATTCATGATCCACTTATGGCCGTTTGTGAGCTCTATGAATCACAGGCAACGATTCATGATCCACGTATGGCTGTTTGTGAGCTCTCTATGAATCACAGGCAACGATTCATGATCCACGTATGGCTGTTTGTGAGCTCTCTATGAATCACAGCCTACGATTCATGATCCACGTAAGGCTGTTTGTGAGCTCTCTATGAATCACAGCCTACGATTCATGATCCACGTATGGCTGTTTGTGAGCTCTATGAATCACAGGCAACGATTCATGATCCACGTATGGCTGTTTGTGAGCTCTATGAATCACAGGCTACGATTCATGATCCACGTAAGGCTGTTTGTGAGCTCTCTATGAATCACAGGCAACGATTCATGATCCACGTATGGCTGTTTGTGAGCTCTCTATGAATCACAGGCAACGATTCATGATCCACGTATGGCTGTTTGTGAGCTCTCTATGAATCACAGGCAACGATTCATGATCCACGTATGGCTGTTTGTGAGCTCTCTATGAATCACAGGCAACGATTCATGATCCACGTATGGCTGTTTGTGAGCTCTCTATGAATCACAGGCAACGATTCATGATCCACGTATGGCTGTTTGTGAGCTCTCTATGAATCACAGGCAACGATTCATGATCCACGTATGGCTGTTTGTGAGCTCTCTATGAATCACAGGCAACGATTCATGATCCACGTATGGCTGTTTGTGAGCTCTCTATGAATCACAGGCAACGATTCATGATCCACGTATGGCTGTTTGTGAGCTCTCTATGAATCACAGGCAACGATTCATGATCCACGTATGGCTGTTTGTGAGCTCTCTATGAATCACAGGCTACGATTCATGATCCACGTATGGCTGTTTGTGAGCTCTCTATGAATCACAGGCCACGGCTTCAGTTTGAACAAATCACCTGCTTTGATCCAGGCAGACAGATTGCATGCCAGTAATTAGACAAGCAACTCTGCTCACATCAGGAATACATTCACTTTTCGTACTCACTGTTTGGGCTCAGTGCTCAACATCCTTTAAACAATTAAAGAGTGTTTTGTAGAACTAGTTGACACTACCTGAACTAATAAAATAATAAAAAGAATTGAAGAATCCCAAATGATCTAAACCTGGTGACCTTGCTTCTCCAGACCAACATAACACAAGTATTTAAGTGTCATTTCGAAATGTCCTTGTTTTCCATGAAACCAAACATGAATCTAGTCTGAACAGAAAATATAGTCTGCTAACAAAATTCGAAATGTAGATTTTTTATTCAAATAACTCTGCCCTCTTTCAGCATCTTTTGATTTGTTTCCACACATGTTCTTCTTTGTGATCTGAACATTTAAAGCTGATAATGTTCTGTCAACAACACTTTTTCCAATCTTGTGTTCATTTCATCTTAATCCTAACTTTTTGTTGGCCAGATAAGCCTTTGTCTTTCCAACATTTTTGTCTACACTGTATTTCTGATCAATTTGATGTCACGTTTTTTCAGTATTTAAAGTTACAGATAATACGCCTGTAAAACAGCCTGTAAAACAGGAAGAGAGACAAGAGAGAGGACCGTAAAAATGTAATGCTGGCTAAGTATAATAAAGAATGACATTCACATCACTATGAGCACCAGGCAGGCATTCTTAGACTTCCACAGGAGTACGAGTTCAGAAATAGAGATCATTACCATGAAATACAACACCAGCAGTTCCTTCAAACACTTAGGGTGTAAATCAAATGTTCCCTTTAAACAGAAAGAATTTCCATGTCGCCAAGTGTGTAGTCGATGTGTGTAGTCGATGTGTGTAGTCGATGTGTGTAGTCGATGTGTGTAGTCGATGTGTGTAGTCGATGTGTGTAGTCGATGTGTGTGTTTTACATTTTACATTTTGCGCATTTAGCAGACGCTCTTATCCAGAGCGACTTACAATAAGTGCAGGCATTTCACATATAGCTAAAACACACATCAAAAAGGCAATAAGTACGTTGTTCCTGGGTGGGTGCAGGGGGAAGTGCTAGAGATAGAAGAATGAGAGAAATCTAAATGAATACCTGTATCTGTACCCTGTACGTATTTGTAACTGTGATTGTTGTTCACTGTTGGAAATGTTTTCTCTTCTGTTTTCTGTTTTCCTCTCATTTTAATTTCAAAGATAATTATGTTTGCTTTTACAAAGTACGTAATGACACATGCCATGCCAACAAAAGCCATTTGAATTCGAATTGGATGATTGCGAAAAGCGAGTGAAAGAAGAGAGAAAATGATGGGAAAGGAGAGAGAGAGATAGAGGTGGAGAGAGAGGAGAGAGAGAGAGAGAGAGAGGTGGAGAGAGAGGAGAGAGAGAGAGGGGAGAGACAAGGGGGAGAAAGAGAGAGAGAGATGAAGAGAGAGGGAGAGATAGAGGGAGAGAGAGGGGGAGAGAGTGGAGAACAGGGAAGATCTCTCCATCACTCTCCTACTCTGCACGCCATACTACAACCTTAAAGTATGAAATACGTCCTGCTCAATATCTAGATACGCCAAATAAACAACAGAGGAACACATAGATTGTAGCTGGTCCAATCACATTGCCTGCCACATTCTATCTGCTAATCTGACCAGGTGGTTGTGATTACATCCTGGAACGATTTCCGGATTGAAAATATCTCATACTTTGCATCCTGCGATTAATGGCATTTTGTGAGACAGGTCAACCCTGGCCACAGGATATTTTAGTTGCACAAATTCATGGTTTTCTTTGATCCATAACTAATGTTGTTTGCCAATGTTGCAATCAGGTGTTATTTCTTACTAGCTACAGCGCTGAATTAGGTATGTATATCCTGTGAAACGTAGTCATTACCTTTTGGGAAATAAACACATGTTTGTCTGCACAGCTAAAGTAAGAAACACTCAGCATCGTAATGTTAATCTTCATTTTGACCGCGGCATTCACCATCTCAACACACTCGTACAGTTTCTTTGTTAATTGAATTGCTCTACATTTGGTGGGTCTACCCGGGTCACCCAGCAGAATTGGCCCCAGTTGTACGGGGGGTTATGCCGGCCGGCGAGCTCAATGCCAGACCAAACTTAGTCAAGCGGAAGCGGGGTAGTTACTTTGTTTATCAGAATGTGCTATTTGTCCGTAGCTTTTGGAAGAAATTGGAGGAACAAGTGCTGGCTCAGATCCAACTCTGTTTGAATTGGTGAACCCGTTAATCGCGTGCGAATAAATAAAAGACTTAAACCAGCCGACACACTTTGTGAGTAGAAACGCGCGATTGAATCAAGTGTCCGCTTCGATGACAATGGGAAGGTTGTGTTCTGATGCTTGGGACTTTTCTTGTCTATCAGTATTTCATATAATTTGTTGTGTCCTGTCAGGAAGATTAGATGCACAAACACTTCACACACACTTCACACACACACACACACCCAACACGTCCAACAGAGTGCTTTATTACATCAGGACATGGTTCATGACAGAGGTGTCAAACCCGGTTCCACGGATGGCTCAGTGTCTACAGGGTTCTATTCTCACCTTGTACTTGATTGATTAATTAGGTCACTAATTGGTTAGATTATACACTCACCTGGTGGTTTATGTCAGAACTGGGAAACATTTAACATTTAAATTTAGAGATAAGGCCCTCTGTGGAATCAGTTTGACACCCCTGGTTTACGGGGTACCAGATCAGTGACAAAGACCTGAGACGAGTTGACCTGAGACGAATTGACCTGAGACGAATTGACCTGAGACAAATTGACCTGAGACAAATTGACCTGAGACCTGATGTTACACGGTGATGTTGTAACCCCATCTGGAGAGCTTTGACCTCCATGTTGGTTGAGATGTTCTATTGTGGGCGACAGACAGGAGCCTGAGGTACAGTTTTCAGTCCGTCTGAGTGCCCTCCCGTCTGGCTACAGAAGACTCACCCAAACACCACCTTCACTACCAGAGACGTGTGGGAATGTGAGGTGAGCACAAAGACGCGGGCATATCACCTGTGAAATCCTTCCAAAAGGCCCCAATTAAATGATTATTCCACATAAACGTTTCCGCTAAACATGCCATTAACAGGACGTGTGAGGTTTCGTATGTCATTGTGTGACGGGACCGGCGTTCTGGGAGGACGCAGCTCCAGGCCGGATCACTTTCACAGATGCAGTAGTCCGACAAAAGCTACAGTTACACAGATGTCAGGTAAATGATGTCACACGTCTGATAGGCTCATTAGAAAACCAGAGACACCATGAAGGTGAAAGCCGATACGGTTGCTCTTTACGTTCCCAAAAAAGTCCCCCAAAAGTGTAGCGGGGTTCCACCCTCCTCTGTCAAATCAGAAATCAGAAAGCAGAACTCAGAGAGCATAGAACAACTACAAACGGGAGTCCCATAGAGCTGCCCACTGGCCAAACACTGCCTGGAGGTTCACAATGTCCACAGCAGAGACTCTTCTCTGGCTGAATCTCTCTCCTCCACTCTCGGCCCCTCTCTCACTCCCTCTTACTCTCTCTCCCCCTCTCCCTCTCTCTCCCCTCTCCTCCCTCTCACTCTCCTCTCACTCTCTCTCACTCTCTCTCACTCTCTCTCACTCTCTCTCACTCTCTCTCACTCGCACTCTCTCGCACTCTCTCGCACTCTCCCTCTTACATCTCTGTATCTATTGTGTTGGTAGTGGTAACTACAGGTTTTGGCTACATGTTTATCTACTGGTTTAGCTACATGTTTGGCTATATATTTAGCTACAGGTATGGCTACAGGTTTAGCAGATCTGTTGGCACTACAGGTTCCCCGTGTGCTCCAGAAGCTGACTGACAGGTGTGTTTCCTGAGGCCACCGTCTCAGTCTGTGGGCCCAGGAGTCAGGTATGTACTAATGCTCTCATACTGGAACCATCTGTTCCACTTCTGGCTGAATGCCTACCTGGTGTCTGATTGAGTAACCTGCTGTGGATGTGAGAGGCATGGACGGAGGAGGGGAGGAGATGGGAGGAGATGAGATGGGGAGGAGGAGGAGAGGGGGAGAGAGGGAGAAGAGATGGGGAGAGAGATGGGGAGAGAGATGGGGAGAGAGAGAGGAAGAGAGGGAGAGAGAGAGAGGAAGAGAGGGAGAGAGACGGGGGAGAGAGAGAAAAGAGAGAGAGAGAGAGAGAGAGAGAGAGAAGAGAGAGAGAGAGAGAGATGGGGAGAGATGGGGAGAGAGAGAGGGAGAGAGGGAGAGAGAGGGGGGAGAGAGGGGGGAGAGAGGGGGGAGAGGGAGGAGAAGGAGGAGAGAGATGGGGAGAGGGAGGAGGAGGAGAGGGGGGGAGGGAAATACAGCAAGTGGGAGGGTCATGACGTCTCCCACTAGGGGGTCAATCTCATCTCCTACTTACCCCCAACGACACTCTCACCAAGATACACCCCCCCCTGCCCCCGCCCCCAGAAATAACCATCATATTTCACACAATGACATCACCTCAGCAGCCCTGTTAGTGGAGACCAAGTACAACTGTCTGAGTAGCTAAAATAAGAAGGCTGAAACCCCCCACTGTGTCCCAAACCACGCACTGCTGTTCTCCTAGCTCACTAACTACGGGGGGTCCCTATGGGCCCGACGGTGTGGACTGGAGGGAATAGGGTGCTAGCAGGGACAGACTTGGCTCATTTTCTGGGGAGCTAGTTGTGTTTTTCCCATAAGACATCTGTCTGTCTGACATGGAGATGGTCCCTGTTGTCAGGGGGGGGTGGTGGGGGCCTGCGGGGGGCGGTGGGGGCCGGTGGGGCTGGGGAACAGAGCGGCAGGTCGAGGCATGTCCAGACACGTCCAGGCCACCCTGAAGACGTCTAAAAGTGGACGCAGGGAGGACATGCACGGATCAAATACCCATCTGTCACACACTGTGTTGTCGCAGCTCGGTCAGAAAGAAAGAAAGTAGTCGAGAGACGCGGATTGGGGGAGGAGGAAAAAGGAGGAGGGAGGAGGAGAGACTGTGATAAGAAGGAGAGGAGTATGAGAGTGAGAAGATAAAGACACACACAGATGTTCTCAACCTGCAGACAGAAATATACTCAGAAAGCAATTGGAGATGTTAGACTCTGGACAAGAAGGTGATGGACAGAAGATCGTACAGGTGGTAGAGTGGGAGAAGGATGGAGAGGTGTGTGAAATGTCCCAGAAAGAAAGACAGACGCGCTGTGTCCGACCTCTGACCCCATGTTGTGTCCTTGGGCCAGGATTGCATCCTCCAAGGACGCGTCCCAACAGACATCCTATTCCCTCTATAGGGCCCTAGCGTAGTGGCCATGCATCATGGGGCCTAGGGTACTCGTTGGGGACACGTCTCCTGACTCATCCAAACAGGCCGCATTTAGAGGTAATGTAGCAGGCAGGCCTGATTACTCCTGCGTTTTCCTCTGTTATTTCTCACACACACACACACACACACACCTGAGAACGCCACACAGATTTTAATGTGGTGGTTGTCGTTAAAGGTACTCACCGAGAATGCGTAAAGCACAAATTCTAGAAACTAGTAAAAAATTAAAACTTTGCCACAGTTGGAGGATATTTGGGACCAGCTGATCAAACTGCAGGGGACTCATTCTAACCTGGATTTATTTTATGGAGATCATTTTGAAACCGTCACACCTGCAGAACCTGTGGAAAGTTTTCATTGATTCCCTGACGTCTTCAGCCGAGCAGGAAGTACTTAGCTTTTGTCATGTGACCAGCCATCTCCTCTCCCTCAACTTTAACATCCATCGTGGGCTTGGAAACAAAACAAGTGAAGATATATAGAGGTGAAAAACCTAACCTTCACCCGTAACCTTCACCCCGAACCTTCACCCCGAACCTTCACCCCTAACCTTCACCCCGAACCTTCACCCCGAACTTTCACCCCGAACCTTCACCCCGAACATTCACCCCGAACATTCACCCCGAACATTCACCCCGAACCTTCACCCCGAACCTTCACCCCGAACCTTCACCCCTAACCTTCACCCCTAACCTTCACCCCTAACCTTCACCCCTAACCTTCACCCCTAACCTTCACCCCTAACCTTCACCCCTAACCTTCACCCCTAACCTTCACCCCGAACCTTCACCCCGAACCTTCACCCCGAACATTCAGCCCGAACATTCACCCCGAACATTCACCCCGAACCTTCACCCCTAACCTTCACCCCTAACCTTCACCCCTAACCTTCACCCCTAACCTTCGCCCCTAACCTTCACCCCTAACCTTCACCCCTAACCTTCACCCCTAACCTTCACCCCTTTTGTAAAAGTGAGGTTCCGTCCACATTGTGTTACTATCTAAGCGAGTTCAAGGTTAATTGATCTTTGGTCCTCAGAACACACAGACAGACAGAGTTATGTATACTTTCTGTGAGAGGAATTGCCTTCCTTTTTTATTTGCCCCCTGCAGCCATGTCTTCCAAACCCAGACACTTTACATGTTCATGTAGTTACATCTGACGAGCTGGGGGAGTAGAGCTGACAAATATGAGTACATTTATCTCATTACTTGCACTCTCTCCCTCTCTCCACCCTCTCTCTCTCTCTCCCTCTCTCCCTCACTCCCTCCCTCTCTCTCTCTCTCCCTCTCTCAGCCCCCTCAACCCTCCCTCACTCCATTTCTCTCCCCCCCTCACCCCCTCTCTCTCTCCCCCTCTCTATATAACAGGGGATGGATGAACTACAAGTATATATGCCACTGTGGAACAGACCGTCAGACAGATATATAGAGTCTAATAGATCCAGGTGAGGAGCAGGTTAAACCTAAAGATAGAGGGTGGAGATTCACTTTTACCCCCAGACTCTGTGTGTGATCATAAACAGCCAGTAGAAACGCATGTGCCAGTTCTCAGCTAATCTTTTCTAAACTAAGTGTCGTCTTTAAATAAATAATAAGTGTGAACTATTAATCCCAAACCGCCCAGCAAACACTCTGAATCATGATTTATGTTTCCACAGGTCAGGCCAGACGCTGGCGTTTCCTCAGATAGCGGTGTCGACAAGATACTAGAATGCATCAGTGCATCACATCAAAGGAGCAGACGCCGTCCCAATTTGCATGCCATTCCCCGTGAAGCACCCACCCTTCCACCCACTTCCCCATGGACCCGGGTCAAAGTAGGGCACTACGAAGTGAAAAGGCTGCCAATTGGGACGCGTGACCAGATCCCATCAGTGCGATGAAAAGGTGTCATAACCCAGACGTTACTAATCCGTTCAGGAATGCCGCATTTTTCCAAAACAATTCCACTATACCATAATTGACACTTGATTCGAAATGACAGCCGACAGCGTTGGTTTAAGGTGAATAAAGACCTCCGCCTTGGTTCCATGTTTAAACGTAGCCTGGAGACTCGGCTGAATCTGAAGCAGCAGACTGGTCGTAGCACGCTCAACACATAAGGCTGATCTGTTATTCCTCCTCTGGGTGAACACTGAACGTGATTGGTTTACAATGGGATAGGAAGTTCTGTTAAAGGAACAGGAAGTCGAAAGTACAGACAGCTTAAAGCGGAGCACCTTAACATCACACTCTGACGGTCAACCTGCCAAATAAGTGTTAAGTATGACTTGGCCTGTCAGGTTGTGGCAATTTGTTTCCGGTATGTGCTATTTTAAAAATCACAAAATCTACATTCGTCCGACTGTTAAACACAATCCTAAATGGTTCCACAAATATTGTGGGATTTGGTTAAATAGGTTAGAGAAAATGTGTCTCTTCAAACACACCTCACTGAGTTAGCGAAGCAGCTAAAGACAAAAATGTGTTTACGATTACAAATGGCACAGGACATGACAGAACATAACAGAACAGGCATTCGAGTTAGAACCCAGTTGTAGGCAACAAAGAATCACTTTGAGATGTCACTCAAATCAAATTATAATCAAATGGCGTCCAGGTTTACTGTTCACAAGATGCAGCTTAATTCTCCATGCAAAAGGATTTGTCAGAATTTAGGGAAAGTTCGCTGGAAACAGCTAACTACAGTCAACTAATACAAAGACAAATCAAAGCATATGTTGGCCTGTGTACTAAACCGATTTTACGAGGCCGGTGAGACGACTGGTAGAAGACTGGTAGACAGGGCGAAACAGACTCTTAGGCTAATGATCGCTAATGCTAACGCCTCAGAGCACTAATGCTAGAGGAGTGAAACCACCCATAAGACAGTTAAAGCCCCATGGAGGGTGATTGGCTCTGTCTGTCCGAGTGTCCAGCAGCACCCTACTCCCTATATACTGCACTACATTTCACCTGAAGTCCTTGGAAAATGGTCAATCCAATTGTACACTCTGTAGGAACCAGTCCTTTATTTGGGACATTGCCCTGGGCTTCCAAGGCCAGACTGGCTGGCAAACATTAGTCGCTGTCAAACAAATGGAGATGTTGCTCTGTCGCCTCGTTGAATATCGATATCCAATTACTCAGTTGTCGTCCAAAACAGCACACAGAGAACTTAGCCCAAACCAAACCACCCTGCACACACACACACACACACTCTCTCTCTCACACACACCGCTTTTCTACATGCTGTATCGCGTGAGACCTTAACCATTATAATTCATTTGTTATTTTTTGTCTCCGTCAGGACGTAAGAGAATGACCCCTTCACTGTGGCCCCACAGGTTCTGGTCAGGGGACGGTCTGATTACCCAGAAGACCTTGACACGGCTGGACAGTGCTGAGCGCTTTCATCCCTGCTGGTGGCCGGGTCACCCTTCCAAGCCTCGTTAAGGGATTCCCTGCTGACCAATTAGCCGGGCTCAGAGTCAAGTAGCTTTTGTCAGGCCATCTGGGGGTTGGGGGGGGGGGCTGCTGACTGATGCTACCTGACAGACAGACAGACAGGTGGATCAGACAGACAGGTGGATCAGACAGACAGGTGGATCAGGCAGACAGGTGGATCAGGCAGACAGGTGGATCAGACAGACAGGTGGATCAGACAGACAGGTGGATCAGACAGACAGATGGATCAGGCAGACAGGTGGGTCAGGCAGACAGGTGGATCAGACAGCCAGGTGGGTCAGGCAGACAGGTGGATCAGACAGACAGGTGGATCAGGCAGACAGGTGAATCAGACAGACAGAGACAGGTGGATCAGGCAGACAGGTGGATCAGACAGACAGGTGGATCAGACAGCCAGGTGGTTCAGGCAGACAGGTGGTTCAGGCAGACAGGTGGTTCAGGCAGACAGGTGGTTCAGGCAGACAGGTGGATCAGGCAGACAGGTGGATCAGGCAGACAGGTGGATCAGGCAGACAGGTGGATCTGACAGACAGGTGGATCTGACAGACAGGTGGGTCAGACAGACAGATGGATCAGGCAGACAGGTGGATCAGGCAGACAGGTGGATCAGACAGACAGGTGGATCAGGCAGACAGGTGGATCAGACAGACAGGTGGATCAGGCAGACAGAGACAGGTGGATCAGACCGACTGGTGGATCAGACAGACAGGTGGTTCAGGCAGACAGGTGGTTCAGACAGACAGGTGGATCAGGCAGACAGGTGGATCAGGCAGACAGGTGGATCAGGCAGACAGAGACAGGTGGATCAGGCAGACAGGTGGATCAGGCAGACAGAGACAGGTGGATCAGGCAGACAGGTGGATCAGGCAGACAGGTGGATCAGGCAGACAGGTGGATCAGACAGACAGGTGGATCAGACAGACAGGTGGTTCAGGCAGACAGGTGGATCAGGCAGACAGGTGGATCAGACAGACAGGTGGATCAGACAGCCAGGTGGATCAGGCAGAAAGGAAGGTTGAAGCTTAACATAACATTCATCCAGGAACCTGAAGGTTCTCTCCGTGGTGAGGAACCTGTTTGTGTTAGAAGTTTCCAGATCGACTCTCCAGCAACAGTGGGAATGTTTCAAACCTAAATGCCCCATTTATCATGAATATTAACAGTAGACAAATTGCACACGTGACTGTGGTTCGTTTTTGGACATAATAACTAAATGACCTCACGCAGACAGACACACCTAAAGACCGACACACAGAGAGACAGAGAGACAGACAGAGAGACAGACACACAGAGAGTCAGAGAGACACACAGAGAGTCAGAGAGACAAACGCATAAACACACACTCACCCTGATGGTAGAACCTGATGTCATAATGTGCATGTGTGTGTGTGTGCGTGTATGTGTGTGTGCGTGTGTGTGTGTGCATGTGTGTGTGTGCATGTGTGTGTGTGCATGTGTGTGTATGTGCGTGTGTGTGTGTGTGTGTGTGTGTGTGTGTGCGTGCGTGTGTGTGTGTGTGTGCAAGACAGAGAAAGAGAGAGTTATGCATCTTCCACTCTGACCTGTGACCAGGCCAACAGGGAGATTAAAATCTTGTCAAACGGGGTCACAGAGGTCAGTGATCAAACAGAGGCCCCGCCCACTCCACAGACCCCTAACAGGGACCCAATCACTCAGCAGACAACGCCACTATAATGGAGACAAAACGTCCGTCTTGACTCCGCCCACATCGCCCTCTCCACCTCTCACGTCCCAGTGTCCAATCCCACCCACTCACCCGGCCTTCACCTCCCACCTCGCATTAGAGAGAGAACAAGGAAGAAAGGCTAACTGTTCATTTGAAAGCTCTCACCCAGGGCCCTTCACAGCGACGACGAACACGTACCGGCGTGGGAATCGAACCGTCAAAACCGCTGTTGCAAGCGCCATGCTTTGACCTAAGTGAGCCAGTGCCGATTCACTGACCCGGGCTGATCTGGAGTCTGTCTAGCACAACGGGTTTACATATCTCTATTAAGTGCAAACCAGAGCACCCAGGAGGATTCACATGTGGTTTGCCGTTCATGCGAGCTAACTGGATTGGCCGTGCATTTGATGAGAGTGAATCACATGTCTCTGTCAAAGCTACGTGTTGTAAGGTGTCTTTTATTGCAGCTGTTAACTTGCATTTCTTCAATATGTGCTACAGTCTCTCAATATAATACGGAGACACTTCCCAAAACTCACAATATATTTATTCACTCCCTGTCTTCCAGAAGCAAACGCAGAAGAATAAAACGAACTGACAACACTTAATACGAAATGGCAACTGCTGAGAGAAATTTTAAACATTATTAAAAATGCATTTTGCTCTCTGCATCATAATAGAAATGTTGTGCACACAAAAGTAGGTGTTTTTTTATCATACAAATACATGGGTTAGGGTTAACCCTAACCCATTCTGCCTCAGCTTCGGCATCCTGTTTCTGACTTCTCAGGCTATTTTATTGACTGTCTCTGTATATTTTAATTAACACTGTTGTTAATTGTTCATCGCTGGATTTCTCTGTTTTTGTAACCCTAACCCTAAACCTTAACCTGATCCTAAACCTGACCCTAAACCTAACCCTGACCCTAAACCTGACCCTAAACCTAACCCTAACCCTAAACCTGATCCTAACCCTGACCCTGACCCTAACCCAAACCCTAACGCTGACCCTAAACCTGACCCTAAACCTGACCCTAAACCTAACCCTGACCCTAAACCTGACCCTAAACCTGATCCTAAACCTGACCCTAAACCTAACCTTGACCCTAAACCTGACCCTAAACCTAACACTGACCCTAACCCAAACCTGACCCTAAACCTGATCCTAAACCTGACCCTAAACCTAACCCTAAACCTAACCCTGACCCTAAACCTGACCCTAAACCTAACACTGACCCTAACCCAAACCTGACCCTAAACCTAACCCTAAACCTGATCCTAACCCTGACCCTAACCCAAACCCTAACCCTAAACCTGACCCTAAACCTGACCCTAAACCTGACCCTAAACCTGACCCTAAACCTGACCCTAAACCTAACCCTGACCCTAAACCTAACACTGACCCTAACCCTAAACCTGACCCTAAACCTAACCCTGACTTTAACCCTAAACCTGACCCTAAACCTAACACTGACCCTAACCCTAAACCTGACCCTAAACCTGATCCTAAACCTGACCCTAAACCTAACCCTGACCCAAAACCTGACCCTAAACCTAACACTGACCCTAACCCGACCCTAAACCTAATCTTGCCACAATCCACTGGTGTTTCTCGATTCTGCAGAAAGAAACCGTTTGGCTTCCAAATATATGCAGATACATTTAATTCAGTTCATGTCATTTCCTTTCCTCCAAAAAACAGGTAGATGGCAAAGATGTCCGGTGAGATTACTGTAAGTAACTAATTTTAATTTCTTATAGTCTAGACCAGTGGTTCTCAACCAGCGGCCCGTGGGCCGCATGCGGCCCTCCACAAATGCTGATGCGGCCCATGATGCTGACCACGTAAAAAATAAATATATTTATAAAAATAAAAAAATGATAATATATTATATTAATAACTTATAGTTTTACAATTCATATTTCATTATTGTTTTTTTATTTATTAAACCAATAAAAGTTTGAACAATATTTATTTTTTGTCATAAAATAATTTTGGTGATCATGTTTCTACGGAGCCCCGGAGGTGACATGAAGGAAAAAAAACGAACACTAAACTCGAGAACTTTACGTTCATTCTCGAGAACTTTGCCTCGCTGCTGGCCGGTCCCTGCTGATCCAGATGGGACCGGCCAAAGACACAGTGGTGATCGGGAGGATCTTCCACGTATTCAAAGCGTTTTGTCTATTCAACTCTAATATCTGATCGTTTGTCTTCTTCGTTATAACGTTAATATAAATACTAATGTTTGGTTTATGACTAGGAGCGCCAACAGCCCGCGGGCGTTGCAGTTAGTAATTAAAAAATATATATAATGTTGAAAAGCAACAGCCTCGTCCATCATGACTTTTCCTAAATACGTGCATTTTACCATGTCCCGTTTTCAGAATTGCAAAATCACAAACCGAACACTATATAAAACTACTATTTATATGTGTTTGATAGCTAAACTGCCGTCCTGTCGCCAAAATCCCACGCCGCTGGGCGTTCTAATTGCGGTATCCAGACACCGATCACCTCACTGGGCTTATGACATCAATGGTTGAATGGGCCATACGCAGACAAAAGACTGATAGATAGACATATACAATAGATTGACTGGCTTGGTTGAATTTGAATGAACTAGAAAAAAGAGGTAAGTTGATAAATAAACATGTTTCACTAAATAAACAGAACGAATTCATCCAATTGCATCTATGTATACAGCCCATTCATTGATTTTTTATTATTATTTATTAGTTCTGTGTCAAGCGCCTATTGCACTCAATAATTAATAACGAATAATAATCGAATAATCATCAGTGTATTGATTTAGCCTACAAGAGACTTCAACAAAATATAATTTTGTATCGAAATTAAACGAATATACACTTTATCAATAGGCACATGGAGAAGGACATGTCTATTGATGAACTCAAAGCCTTCATTGCGCTTTTGTAAGTCCGGGGCGCATACGCCAGAAAGAGCATGAAACTGGACTGGTTTTGGTCCGATCTATATGAACACTGTGCGCAGTGCAACCGGGTTAGTTTGCTGCTGTCTCATGTGCACTCGTAACAAGACTAATGAACACTGTGCAACCGGTTTAGTTTGCGTGTCCTGCTCAGGACACAAACAACTGAAACTGTGTGCCGATGTGGACCCGAGAGATACATATAAATGGATTCGTTTATCGGCCAATCATGCGCAAATCATTAGATTGCACGTCGCTTGTGATCTAAAATGTTTTATCACTACATCAAAATAGGACATATTTGATGGATTTTCATTTATTCGATTTTTTATGTTATTTTTATGGTTACAAGACCATAAATAGGCCTACATACTTAGTAAAATGTTTTATTTCATAATTCATTGTAATGCATTTAATTCAGATAATAACACAGTAGATGATCTGATGCTGTAATGGTAAGTAACGTTATACTCTCTAATAATAATAATAAATCTAACTGTAATCATTTAGATACCTTAATGCTTAATATCTGGTTAGTTTGCATTGGTGACGCCAAATGTAAATGATATGCAGCCGTGAAACTTGAACTTAGACTTTGTGCGGCCCACTGACAAAAAAGGTTGAGAACCACTGGTCTAGACCATACATGTAACAGAGAGATGGCACAGGTTTGTCTGGACTTTCCACCCAGCTGTCCTTCACTGTCATGTACAGGAACCAGGTGAAGCACAGAAGCACATATCTCATTTGAGGAATATTCCAGGCCTGTTGGCTCACATACTTGTCTGTGCAGGTTCCACTATGCTGTGAGTCTAGCCAGAGTTCTCAGCTCTCCGTCAGATGGGCCTGTTATTTCTCCCCGTTGGATCCCAGATGAGACTGGATCCTTTTACCTCCCGGACCTGTAAACCACCTCGTCCATGTTGCTTTGAACAGATGTCCAAAACCGTCTCCATGGTTAATATCTTGGTCTGGAGCTGACAGGTGAAGCTCAGAAACCTTGGGCAGAGTTCAGAGCAAGCTGAAGATCAGAAGAACAGGGCTGGGGAATCTTCATTTACAGCAGATAACTCCTCAGTCCAAACGTTGGGTCTGTCTGGTCATCCACCGACCCGATGGGCAAGTTGTGGAGCGATGTTTATCCAGACCCGATGGGCAAGAGGTGGAGCGATGTTTATCCAGACCCGATGGGCAAGAGGTGGAGCGATGTTTATCCAGACCAAATGGGAAGAGGTGGAGCGATGTTTATCCAGACCAAATGGGCAAGAGGTGGAGCGATGTTTATCCAGACCCGATGGGAAGAGGTGGAGCGATGTTTATCCAGACCTGATGGGCAAGTTGTGGAGCGATGTTTATCCAGACCCGATGGGCAAGAGGTGGAGCGATGTTTATCCAGACCAAATGGGAAGAGGTGGAGCGATGTTTATCCAGACCCGATGGGAAGAGGTGGAGCGATGTTTATCCAGACCAAATGGGAAGAGGTGGAGCGATGTTTATCCAGACCCGATGGGAAGAGGTGGAGCGATGTTTATCCAGACTAAATGGGCAAGAGGTGGAGCGATGTTTATCCAGACCAAATGGGCAAGAGGTGGAGCGATGTTTATCCAGACCAAATGGGAAGAGGTGGAGCGATGTTTATCCAGACCAAATGGGCAAGTTGTGGAGCGATGTTTATCCAGAACTGATGGGAAGAGGTGGAGCGATGTTTATCCAGACCTGATGGGAAGAGGTGGAGCGATGTTTATCCAGACCAAATGGGCAAGTTGTGGAGCGATGTTTATCCAGACCCGATGGGAAGAGGTGGAGCGATGTTTATCCAGACCAAATGGGCAAGTTGTGGAGCGATGTTTATCCAGACCTGATGGGAAGAGGTGGAGCGATGTTTATCCAGACCCGATGGGCAAGAGGTGGAGCGATGTTTATCCAGACCCGATGGGCAAGAGGTGGAGCGATGTTTATCCAGACCCGATGGGAAGAGGTGGAGCGATGTTTATCCAGACCAAATGGGAAGAGGTGGAGCGATGTTTATCCAGACCAAATGGGCAAGAGGTGGAGCGATGTTTATCCAGACCCGATGGGAAGAGGTGGAGCGATGTTTATCCAGACCTGATGGGCAAGTTGTGGAGCGATGTTTATCCAGACCCGATGGGCAAGAGGTGGAGCGATGTTTATCCAGACCAAATGGGAAGAGGTGGAGCGATGTTTATCCAGACCCGATGGGAAGAGGTGGAGCGATGTTTATCCAGACCCGATGGGAAGAGGTGGAGCGATGTTTATCCAGACCAAATGGGCAAGTTGTGGAGCGATGTTTATCCAGACCCGATGGGCAAGAGGTGGAGCGATGTTTATCCAGACCTGATGGGCAAGAGGTGGAGCGATGTTTATCCAGACCCGATGGGCAAGTTGTGGAGCGATGTTTATCCAGACCTGATGGGCAAGAGGTGGAGCGATGTTTATCCAGACCCGATGGGCAAGTTGTGGAGCGATGTTTATCCAGACCCGATGGGCAAGAGGTGGAGCGATGTTTATCCAGACCCGATGGGCAAGTTGTGGAGCGATGTTTATCCAGACCCGATGGGAAGAGGTGGAGCGATGTTTATCCAGACCAAATGGGCAAGTTGTGGAGCGATGTTTATCCAGACCCGATGGGCAAGAGGTGGAGCGATGTTTATCCAGACCTGATGGGCAAGAGGTGGAGCGATGTTTATCCAGACCCGATGGGCAAGTTGTGGAGCGATGTTTATCCAGACCTGATGGGAAGAGGTGGAGCGATGTTTATCCAGACCCGATGGGCAAGTTGTGGAGCGATGTTTATCCAGACCTGATGGGCATGAGGTGGAGCGATGTTTATCCAGACCTGATGGGCAAGAGGTGGAGCGATGTTTATCCAGACCCGATGGGCAAGTTGTGGAGCGATGTTTATCCAGACCAAATGGGCAAGTTGTGGAGCGATGTTTATCCAGACCCGATGGGCAAGAGGTGGAGCGATGTTTATCCAGACCTGATGGGCAAGAGGTGGAGCGATGTTTATCCAGACCTGATGGGCAAGAGGTGGAGCGATGTTTATCCAGACCCGATGGGCAAGTTGTGGAGCGATGTTTATCCAGACCCGATGGGCAAGAGGTGGAGCGATGTTTATCCAGACCCGATGGGCAAGTTGTGGAGCGATGTTTATCCAGACCCGATGGGAAGAGGTGGAGCGATGTTTATCCAGACCAAATGGGCAAGTTGTGGAGCGATGTTTATCCAGACCCGATGGGCAAGAGGTGGAGCGATGTTTATCCAGACCTGATGGGCAAGAGGTGGAGCAATGTTTATCCAGACCTGATGGGCAAGAGGTGGAGCGCTGTTTATCCAGACCCGATGGGCAAGGGGTGGAGCGATGTTTATCCAGACCCGATGGGCAAGAGGTGGAGCGATGTTTATCCAGACCCGATGGGCAAGTTGTGGAGCGATGTTTATCCAGACCCGATGGGAAGAGGTGGAGCGATGTTTATCCAGACCAAATGGGCAAGTTGTGGAGCGATGTTTATCCAGACCCGATGGGCAAGAGGTGGAGCGATGTTTATCCAGACCCGATGGGCAAGTTGTGGAGCGATGTTTATCCAGACCCGATGGGAAGAGGTGGAGCGATGTTTATCCAGACCAAATGGGCAAGTTGTGGAGCGATGTTTATCCAGACCCGATGGGCAAGAGGTGGAGCGATGTTTATCCAGACCTGATGGGCAAGAGGTGGAGCGATGTTTATCCAGACCCGATGGGCAAGTTGTGGAGCGATGTTTATCCAGACCTGATGGGAAGAGGTGGAGCGATGTTTATCCAGACCCGATGGGCAAGTTGTGGAGCGATGTTTATCCAGACCTGATGGGCATGAGGTGGAGCGATGTTTATCCAGACCTGATGGGCAAGAGGTGGAGCCCAGACCAAATGGGCAAGTTGTGGAGCGATGTTTATCCAGACCAAATGGGCAAGTTGTGGAGCGATGTTTATCCAGACCCGATGGGCAAGAGGTGGAGCGATGTTTATCCAGACCTGATGGGCAAGAGGTGGAGCGATGTTTATCCAGACCTGATGGGCAAGAGGTGGAGCGATGTTTATCCAGACCCGATGGGCAAGTTGTGGAGCGATGTTTATCCAGACCTGATGGGAAGAGGTGGAGCGATGTTTATCCAGACCCGATGGGCAAGTTGTGGAGCGATGTTTATCCAGACCTGATGGGCAAGAGGTGGAGCGATGTTTATCCAGACCTGATGGGCAAGTTGTGGAGCGATGTTTATCAAGACCAAATGGGCAAGAGGTGGAGCGATGTTTATCCAGACCTGATGGGCAAAAGGTGGAGCGATGTTTATCCAGACCTGATGGGCAAAAGGTGGAGCGATGTTTATCCAGACCTGATGGGCAAGAGGTGGAGCGCTGTTTATCCAGACCTGATGGGCAAGAGGTGGAGTGATGTTTATCCAGACCTGATGGGCAAAAGGTGGAGCGATGTTTTTCCAGACCTGATTGGCAAGAGGTGGAGCGATGTTTATCCAGACTCAATGGGCAAGAGGTGGAGCGATGTTTATCCAGACCTGATGGGCAAGAGTTGGAGCGATGTTTATCCAGACCTGATGGGCAAGAGTTGGAGCTATGTTTATCCAGACCTGATAGGCAAGAGGTGGAGTGATGTTTATCCAGACCTAATAGGCAAGAGGTGGAGCGATGTTTATCCAGACCTAATAGGCAAGAGGTGGAGCGATGTTTATCCAAACCTGATGGGCATAAAGTCCAGCACTTTTTATCTCGGCCCCTAGGGCAAAGAGTGGAGGGCTGTTTATTCTGGACAAGCAGCCAAATTAAGAGATATGAGATATGACATCCTGCATATTGAATGGGACTCTGCCAACAACAGCCCAAAAGTACTCAAAGAAAAACCTAGAACTTCACCCTCTCCTCCCAGCAGTCCCATCCAGGATTAGATAGAAAGCAAGTAAAGGAAAAAGAGAAAACGACATGAGGTGAATTTTACTGGGAGATAAAAATCCCTTCAAATGACTGATAAAGTTTGTATGTGCTTGTGCGTGCGTGTGTGTGTGTGTGTGTGCACATGCAGGTGTGTGTGTGCGTGTGCGTGAGCGTGTTCGCACGTGTCTATTTCTGTCCCATCGTCCCCTCTATAATATCTGCAGCTGTTTACAGTAGCAACAGGCGAAGTATAAACATGACCCAGTTCCTGGTCCAAACGGTCAAACTATTTCCATCCATGTGTAACAGCCCAATGTGACCATGAGTCAGTAGTATACACGGACACACTGTAATGACATTAATACCAGCTACTGTTATTACTCACATTATGGCATGTCTGCACAGGTCTTACTGGAGTTTGGAGAAAACATCTCAGCGAGGATATTAGAACAAGAACAAAATACCGTTTAGGTTGTCGATCTCCTTTCCTTTCCTCCTCTGTTGCGCTCTCTATCTTCATCACATTCTACACTGTTTCTTTCGCCGTCTCTCTCTGTTTCTTCTGCTCTCTCCTAACTCTAAGCCTAACACCTCCATCTATCTTTATTTCTCTAAGGTCTAAGGACAAATCAAGACCCATGAACACAACATTAGTAAATCAAGTCCTGAGCCTGTGTGTCTGTGGTCTGTTTGGGTCGTCTGTTGTCTATTCAGGGTGTGATTTGACCTCAGCAGCCTTGTCGGTTCTGCCATCACAGTGAATGTGACTTATTTCCAGAAAGACAGAGGGAGTAAGGATGAGATATCACCAGCTGTTCTTCACATGCTCTGGGATACCTGATGTAGAACATCCATCAGAAGGGTTCTTCAACAAGCATGGGTCAGTTATTAATGAGAACATTCAAATGTTCCAGGGGACCTGAGAGACCATTAAATTCAGACATGCTATCACCATCACCTATCAGATCACACAGACCATATCATATCACATAGACCATATCATAGACCATATCATATCACATAGACCATATCATAGACCATATCATATCACATAGACCATATCATATGACATAGACCATATCATATCACATAGACCATAACATATCACATAGACCATAACATATCACATAGACCATATCATAGACCATATCATATAACATAGACCATATCATAGACCATATCATATCACATAGACCATATCATAGACCATATCATATCACATAGACCATATCATATCACATAGACCATATCATAGACCATATCATATCACATAGAGCATATCATATCACATAGACCATATCATATCACATAGACCATATCATAGACCATATCATAGACCATATCATAGACCATATCATATCACATAGACCATATCATATCACATAGACCATATCATAGACCATATCATATCACATAGACCATATCATAGACCATATCATATCACATAG
>CM055737.1:1797335-1887335 GCA_029465975.1 Dallia pectoralis | reverse complement strand
CACTTTAATGTAAACGTCTTCAGAAAACCGTCTGAAAGTCAGATCCACCTTTTCATCTGTTTTTTAAAACAGGTCCGTCAGACACTGACTGAGTTCCGCCACGGTCAACTTGAAAAACATCTTCCCAAGCTCGTCTGCCATCCCGAGCATTTCTGCACATTTTACCTTGAACAAAAGGCAAACATGTTGCTAATCTGAAGTTTTGCTCTGAATTCCAGTCAAAGCAGGACCCTTTTGATGTTCTCACTAACGCAAAACAGGCTGCGTTCTCCTTTCTTCTCCCAGGCGGCAAAAGAAGACAGAGAAACACTGTAATGTTTCGTTTCGTTACAGTGGCAGAGCTGGCCTGTGTCCCAAATGGTACCATACGTCCTGTGTAGGGCCCTAATGTCCCCTCCCACGCCCCCTTCCACGTGGCCTATTATATATGCAATCCGTTTCTGACAGGACATATTTCACTGGGTCAGCCTGGAGTTTCACTGGGTCAGCCTGGAGTTTCACTGGGTCAGCTATTTTCTCTCTTCCATCCATCTCTTTCCTCTCTCTTTCACCTCCACCTCTTTTCTCTCTTTCATTTCTCACTCGCCTCCATCTCTCCCCTCTCCTCTCTCACCACAAATCTCTTTCTTCTCTTCTCTCTCTAGGACTCTGACAGGTCTATATGACAGGTGGTCCGATATCTGTTGATGCATATTTAGATCTGCACTAAATGACTTTGCATAGCTGCAATTTCACCAGAAATGGGTTGTTAAAAAAAATATTAGCAAAATACCAGAAATGGGCTGTTAAAAAACCTTTGCAAAATACCAGAAATGGGCTGTTAAAACAAAATTGCAAAATACCAGAAATGGGTTGTTAAAAAAAAAGCAAAATACCAGAAATTGGCTGTTAAAAAAACATTTGCAAAATACCAGAAATGCGTTGTTAAAAAAACATTTGCAAAATACCAGAAATGGGCTGTTAAAAAACCATTTGCAAAATACCAGAAATTTGTTGTTAAAAAAACATTCGCAAAATACATATTTAAAGAGGGAAAATTAAATGTCTTAAATGTTATTTTTTAAATAATTCCCTTTACAATCAGACAGTGTGTTACATTAAAGTCAGTGTTAGTGTTTCTCTCACTTATCGTCGTCACTTATGTAGTAGAAATGTGAAAGCATTTTTGAAATTGGTGCCATCTAGGCAGAGAAAAATATTAAAATGTGTTTTTGGCTCATGTGGATGAAATACACCAAATCCCAGAATGCACTTGTTTCGCTGCTCTACGAGTCCACTCCCAAGCCACGCCTACCGGCTCGAGAGGGCAGGCAGAAGGGAAGGCTAGCTACTAGCTTATTGACTGGAAAACAGAACACCGGTTAACATGAGTCTCCGTGACGAGTGTCTTGATAAAGTAATTTAAATACTAGCCTTGCGTTGTACCGGGATGTACATCTAACACAAGGAAAGGACATGTAGTTAGTTCCATCGTTTTCCCGCTGAACATTTAGAGCGGTGCAAACAGTGGCTGCGGGCTAGTATCAACCACCCCAAGTTCCGAGAATATTTGTAATTAATAAAACTATATACATTTCTTCATATTTCCCTGTACTCTTTTGTAAATCAAAGTAATACATTATAAACTTTGAACTTTTATTGTTTTTAAACATAATATAAACAATTTCACACTCATAGCTCTTCCAGAGCTTCAGCAGTTTCTTGATAGCCACAGTATGGTCCGTCACTAGCTGGAAATCTCTGTCTGA
This sequence comes from Dallia pectoralis, assembly GCA_029465975.1. Taxonomy (NCBI): domain Eukaryota; kingdom Metazoa; phylum Chordata; class Actinopteri; order Esociformes; family Umbridae; genus Dallia; species Dallia pectoralis. The sequence continues at coordinate 1,885,587 of CM055737.1, read as the reverse complement.
TGTCCTGAACAACACAGGAAGGCAAAACAAGACGATATAGCCTTTCCCCAGTCTCTCTCCTTGCAGGACCCATTCCACGAAATGACGGTAGGCTGTTAGGCGATATTGTCTGAAAACAATAAGCACAATGTTAGCAACGCAAGCTATTTGCACCTACAATAGGCTAGCTAGCATATATGTAAATGGTAAATGCTGCGCTCGGTAAATATAACCGATAGCTCAGCTAACTGACGTGAACAACAAATAAATACTCACTTATACTGAAGCGTCCGTTTTTTACCTGCGTGCTTTGGCTGGCGTTTCCCATTGACCTTCAGAATCCTGAAATAAGTTTCAAAAACTCGTGTGGATCAAAGCTGGGGTGCTCTATTACGCATGCTGGCGGTCCCGTTTCTAATGCAGATTCAGTTATTTCTTCAAGAAGAAAATGGCATCGCTGAAATTCGCAACAGCAGCGGGACTCTATCTGTGTCCATAGGCGAACAGCGAGAGCACTGGCACCACCAGTCCGCCCCAGCTCGACTCTGTACGGGCTCTTCCTCATGACCGCCAGGCAAGCTTCGCTCCTCTGCAGCAGCAGCCTCTTGTTCCTCCGTCAACCGCAACTGTGTTTCGCTGTATTGCGGCTCGTACAGGCAGCCACGAACATCGGATTCGCGCAACAGATCTTCAAAATCCCTTTCTTCCATTTCGTCTTCAAAATTACTTTCTGCCATTGTGTTTAGTCTAAAACTAATTTCTCCAAAAGCCAGATCGGGTTAGCAAGATGGCGGACATTGTTTTGAAAATCTGTGACGAGGCCCCACCCCATATGGGCGGGTTGATAAAAATGCGGAAGTAGCATCTACTTCTGTCTGTAGTTCAAAGCCTCTTTTAAAAAATCCTCCAATGACGTAAAAATCGTCATTTTACGTCATTGGAGGATTTTTTCCTGACCTAAAATCAAGATATGCCTCTTATCAGATGGAGTTGAGGGGTGGGAGGAGGGTCATTGGAAAATACTACCATTTGTCTACTGATACAAAGCTAAATGCAAAATCGGTGAAGTGGCTCTTTAAACTGACGAGCCAAAACATTAAGGTGCCAAATATGCTGTTGGTCCTCTGTGTGCCGCCAAAACAGAACAGCATCTCTACAAGACCCGTGAAGGTGTCCTGTGGTATCTGGCACCACGACATTAGTAACAGACCCCTGAAGGTGTCCTGTGGTATCTGGCACCACGACATTAGTAACAGACCCCGGAAGGTGTCCTGTGATATCTGGCACCAAGACATTAGTAACAGATCCCTGAAGGTGTCCTGTGATATCTGGCACCAAGACATTAGTAACAGATCCCTGAAGGTGTCCTGTGGTATCTGGCACCAAGACATTAGCAGCAGATCCTTCTAGTCCTGTAAGTTGTGAGGTGGAGCTGCTGTGGATTGGATTGGATTGGTCCAGCACACCCCACAGTTGCTCAATCAGATTGAGATCTGGGGAATTTTGGAGGCCAGAGCAACATCTTGAACTCTTCATCAGGTTCCTCAAACCATTCTCAAACAATGTGTGTAGTGTGACAGAACGCATTATTCTTCTGATAAAGGCAACTATCATCAGTGAATACCATCGTCATGAAGTGGTGTACCTGGTCTGTAGCAATGGTTAGGGTTCTAAACAGAAACTGGTTAGGGTTCTAAACAGAGACTGGTCAGTGTTCTAAACAGAGACTGGTCAGAGTTCTAAACAGAGACCGGTCAGTGTTCTAAACAGAGACTGGTCAGTGTTCTAAACAGAGACTGGTCAGAGTTCTAAACAGAGACTGGTCAGAGTTCTAAACAGAGACTGGTCAGAGTTCTAAACAGAGACTGGTCAGTGTTCTAAACAGAGACTGGTCAGAGTTCTAAACAGAGACGGGTCAGTGTTCTAAACAGAGACTGGTCAGAGTTCTAAACAGAGACGGGTCAGTTTTCTAAACAGAGACTGGTCAGAGTTCTAAACAGAGACTGGTCAGAGTTCTAAACAGAAACTTTGTTATTTTGAGAATTCAACGTAGCGATCATTGGGTTTATATCCTATTACTCTCTGGGCAATATGCCAATGTGTGTGTGTGTGCAATAAGTGGCAAATATAAACATCAATAAAAATCTAAATGTATCTCTGACTCACTTTAATCGTCCAATCAGTCATCCTTCTGCTGAGCCCTCTGATTGGATAACGTTACAAGTGTTTGTTATGACAACCAATGTCAGCTGTCCCAGACGACGACATATGGCAACGAAATGAGTGGAACGTCTAAACTCCATGTTACTGCCAACCATTGTAACCGTGAGCACACACACACACGCACAATGTTAACCTCCACATTAAATCCCAGAATCACAGCCATACCAATACGAACCTTCACCCTGATGGGCTCTACTGAGTCATCAGACAGAACCTCCACCCTGATGGGCTCTACTGAGTCATCAGACAGAACCTCCACCCTGATGGGCTCTACTGAGTCATCAGACAGAACCTCCACCCTGATGGGCTCTACTGAGTCATCGGACAGAACCTCCACCATGATGGGCTCTACTGAGTCATCAGACAGAACCTCCACCCTGATGGGCTCTACTGAGTCATCAGACAGAACCTCCACCCTGATGGACTCTACTGAGTCATCAGACAGAACCTCCACCCTGATGGACGGACTGGGGCAATTAACACACAATCACTGTAGCTTTTTCACATTACCTCCGAGTTCCTTCACATTCAAGATGGCATTTGGAAACGGCACTGCTTTGATACAGAAGCCTAAAACGAAAGAGGAGAGAGAAAGAGAACAAAGAGAGAGAGAAGAGAGGGAGAGAGAGGAGAAAAACAGAGAAGAAAGGGAGAGGAAAAAGAGAGAAAACAAAGAGAGAGAGAGGAGAAAGAGAGAGAGAGAGAGAGAGAAAGAGAGAGAGAGAGAGAGAGAGAGAGAGAAAGAGAGAGAGAGAGAGAGAGAGAGAGAGAGAGAGAGAGAGAGAGAGAGAGAGAGAGAGAGAGAGAAAGAGAGAGAGAGAGAGAGGAGAGGAGAGGGTCATACAGGGTTGGACTAATCGGTAAATGAGCCAATTGTTTGTTACTGTTGATATCATCCTGAAATCATACACACTGTAAATACATTATGTCTTAGGCACACCCGGAGTGACATTTAGATACACCCCAAATGCAAAACACTTCCAGAGCCTGCAGGAATTACAAAAGCGTTGCCTCTGGTGTTCCGTTTGAAAATCCCCGAAAGTCTTGTTCTATTCAGAACTCCATGAATGTTCCAGCAGAATGTTTAGCAAGTCATTTCAAAACCACCGACACATTGAGCTAACAACATAAGACAGTTTAAAAGCAAATTTGCCGTGGTGTCAGTGAGGCTGGCGGCACAGAAAGGGTTTGGCTGAGGACGGCGTGGCATCGCCAAAATCCAATCGTTACCGGGAGATACAGTAATGCCCTGACCAAACCAAGAGAAGAACGGTTCATACAACATCTATTTCAAATGATTTCTGTTGAAAGACTTCTCCAGACGTCCTGCCAAACTTATCAACAACTCAAACCACATGATGCAAAACTCTCAACGCAGCGATCTACTTCTCAATGTGTTGAGAGGACCCCTGTGGTGAATTGTCTCCCAGCATGTTGAGAGCACCAGCGATATGCCAGAGAGGCGAATACTGACCGTCTGTCTGTTTGACTGTCTGTCTGTTGTCTGTCTGTCTCCTGAACTGTTTTCTGCTAGTCCGTCTGTCCGCCAGTGTGTCTGTACGTCTGGCTAGCTGCCTGGCTATCTGCCTGCCTGCCTGTCTGTCTGCCTGCGTGCCTATATTTGTTGGAAAGAGTAACTCTGCTGACAGCTTCATTTCATGTCTCCTTCAGAAGGGCAGCCAGATAAACTCCCCATGCAGGTAAATCATGTCTGTATTGTATCTATAAATGTTCCACTAGACTGCCGTGGAACAGGTGTGTGTAGAACAGGTGTGTGTAGAACAGGTGTGTGTAGAACAGGTGTGTGTAGAACAGGTGTGTGTAGAACAGGTGTGTGTAGAACAGGTGTGTGTAGAACAGGTGTGTGTAGAACAGGTGTGTGTAGGACAGGTGTGTGTAGGACAGGTGTGTGTAGAACAGGTGTGTGTAGAACAGGTGTGTGTAGAACAGGTGTGTGTATGACAGGTGTGTGTAGAACAGGTGTGTGTAGGACAGGTGTGTGTAGGACAGGTGTGTGTAGGACAGGTGTGCGTTCCCCTGTAGTCAGCACATTGGGCAGGCTGTATGTTTAGCCGGGCCCTTTGATGACAAGGTGTTGCTGAGTGAAGACCATGCAGGATATCTGGAAAACCCAGTGGTCTGTTGGCGCAGTGTGGAGAGAAACAGAGGGTCGTGAGTAGCTTGTGTGGAGGAGAGAGGCAAGAGGGCTTCCTGTACTGAGGGCTTCCTGTACTTAGGGCTTCCTGTCTGATTCCTATTGGTTCAGAAGGTGAAGGAAGGGAGGGAACCAGAGAGGACGGGGGTGTTTACCTGTGGTCGGTCCGGTGCTGTTGGTGGACTCATTGCATAGCCGTTCCAATAGGCTGGTCTTCCCAGCACCACTCAGTCCAATACAGATGAGAGCATACTCTGTTCTGGGTGATGGGGGTGCTTTACAGCAGAGCGCCCGGAAACACTACACACACACGTACACACACACACATACACACAAAAGTTAGAAACACTACAAACCCCGACCTCACTATACAACAGATGATCCAACAGATCTCAAATCACACATTTACTGGCTCACTGTGACACTACAGGAAAAGATCTGGTGCCTCCTAGACGTCCTACAATACAAGACCTGATTGTTTGCTAACCATCTAATCTGCCCAGACCTTCCCATGCGTTCTCCTAAGACAAGAAAGAGTAAATAAATACATATTGGTTGCATGTACTTCACTGTTTGACTGTTTTCTACGGCTGTTCTAAGAGTTTATCGATGACGCTTCATCACGTTCATGTCAAACGTATTTCCCCTCCTGGGGCCGTGTTTTATGAGCTGTTGCCTGATAGCTACTTATAAATGATAATGGGATTCGTGAACACACTTCCTTATTATACCAGACAGTCAATGTGGTAATCAACACATGTGTTTGTATCTGAACACTGAAGTGTTCCTGAGGCAGAGAAGACAGACAATAAACACTGTGTCTGATGACACACACACACACACACACACACACAGCCGGCGGTTCCCTTTATGATTACCCAGTTGCATAGTACAGATAAACCACACCCATATGGGATTGTATAATTGAAAGGACCCAATCAGGTGGGGAATATTAAAATATTTTTTACGGCATTACATGTCGGAGACATATCATGATGTGTAGTCACAAAAGCACCCTCGGAACATTGCATGGATCAGAATGTTCCTCGGAAATCGGCAAGGCAACGAGGCCTTGATTCCGTCATATATGCAACGGGCTATGGGGCTGCTTTTCTACCGTAGAGACATGCTCTGGTCAGGATGGGGAAGACCCGATTGTTCCTTTTGGGATGTGAACCCTCATGTGGTCAAGGCATTTATTTTAAGCCATTTGCATTTTAAGCTAGAACTATCCTTTTAATTTTAACTTTAATAGTTTTAGATGATCTTACATGATCTTACTAAAGGTGAAAAAATATCAGAGATGATTTCAGCCTTTATGTAAACAAAGCAACATTTTTCAAGGATGTGTAGTAATGTTATTTCCCTCCTTCTAGTATAAACATATTAAAACAATTCCATATGCTTGTCCTTCACAAATCACAGGATTACTACTTCAGGAAAATGAAGGGCTAAAACGTCCGCAAAATAACCGAGCTACAGTCAGTGACTATGTATCCAAGAGTCTAATGAGTACATCAACAACCTCTGCCAACTCCTCTGGCTTAGAAAGTACACATGGGACTTCCTGTGGCTTTGTGTAACATATGATAGGATATGATCACACTATGTAGTAACATTACACTAGTACTACTACTACATGCACACACACACACACACACACACACACCCACACACGGACACGGACACGCTGGCTGGTCAGCTTTGGTTCTTTCTAGCTTAAGGCTTTGATCTACAGTTCAGCCTCCTGGATACTGGGGGAAACCTGTCCAGTGCCACACTCTAAATGGTATAACAGCCAACCCATCTCTTTGCTGAATAATTAATGGACTGCCTCTTAACAGATTGGACAAACGGCTGTGTCCACAGTGGCCCCCTGCCTTCTATGGGCCCTAGTCTAAAGCAGGGGCCGACATGGGGGACAGGCTGTCATTTAGGACGTGCAGGTTTCCCCTGAAAAGCCCGACGAGACGTTACCTCACTGTTGTGGGGACCCAGGAGAGGTGTGTCTGTGTGTGTGTGTGTGTGTCTGCCTGTGTGTGTGTGTCTGCCTGTGTGTGTGTGTCTGCCTGTGTGTGTGTGTCTGCCTGTCTGTTATGTGTGTGTGTGTGTGTCTGTGTGTGTGTGTGTGTGTGTGTCTGTGTGTGTGTGTGTGTGTGTGTGTGCGTGTGTGTGTGTGTGTCTGCCTGTGTGTGTCTGCCTGTCTGTTATGTGTGTCTGTGTCTGTTATATTGGTTATAATGGAGTTTTAGGGGTTAATGTTAGGGTTATAATGGCTGAGAAAAAACTCAGTCATAACACAGTTATAACATAGCCATACTACCGTCATAAGAACGTCATAAAAGTGCCATAACAGTCGTAGCACATTCAAAACACATCCATAAAACATTCATAACACAGTTATTACACATTAATAACAGAGCCATAAAATAGTCAAAACACAGCCATAACCCAGTCATAACACAGTTATAACACAGTCATAACACAGTCATAACACAGCCATAACCCAGTCATAACACAGTCATACTACCATCATAATAAGAATGTCATAAAAGCGCCATAACACAGTCACAACACAGTTATAACACAGTCACAACACAGTTATAACACAGCCATACTAGCATCATAAGAACGTAATAAAAGCGCCATAACACAGTCATAACACAGTCATAACACAGTCATAACACAGTCATAACACAGTCATAACACAGTCATAACACAGTCATAACACAGTCATAACACAGTCATTACACAGTCATAACACAACCATAACACAGTCATAACACAACCATAACACAACCATAACACAGTCATAACACAGTCATAACACAGTCATAACACAGTCATAACACAGTCATAACACAGTCATTACACAGTCATTACACAGTCATAACACAGTCATAACACAACCATAACACAGTCATAACACAGTCATAACACAGTCATTACACAGTCATTACACAGTCATAACACAGCCATAACACAGTCATTACACAGTCATTACACAGTCATAACACAGTCATAACACAGTCATAACACAACCATAACACAGCCATAACACAGTCTGGCAGCAGGTTTGGTGAGGGTTGAGGGGGGGTCATGGTGTTGCAGGCTGGTTTTGGCATTTGGGGTGGTGTTTACAGGGGTTGGAGTACAAGGAGAGGCGGTGCTGGTGTGGTTGACTAGAACCAGGCATGCTATCCCCAGCGCTCCAGCCGTCTGGTGTAAAGTAACATCATTAGATGTTCCCACGCCAACCAGATTATCGCTTCAGGGGACACAAGTTGTTGTTTTGAGTAACTGTATCATGACAACCCGACACACACACACTCACACACACACACACAGAACCAGATTGTTGTTTATTTGAGTTAGTACTGGGCGTAATGGCAGGTGAACAAACTCATGGTTGTCGCTGCTTGTCCTGATGTAACGATTTCATTGGTGGATGAAAGCGAATGAAACACCCCACTTTGCAATCGACACGCACACAAACCAAGTCTGGAAGGATGCCCAAGCCCTGAAGAGGCTGGTCAAATGGAGCGCAGGGTACAGGGAGTAGTGTGGTATTTACTGGTTGGATGTCAACTGCATTTCGTTACACTGCACTTGTACTGTCCAATGACAATAAAGTTGAATCTAATCTAATTTAGATGGCAGACTGTGACAACCTTTAAACTGATTGGTGAGACACAGATTTGTAGCACTATTGAAACCATGACTGTCTTATCTTTATGTCTGTCTGTCTAAATATATGTCTATCTATCTATATGTCTGTATGTATGTATGTATATATATACATATATATATATATGTCTGTCTAAATATACATATATATATATGTCTGTCTAAATATATGTCTGTATGTATGTATGTATGTATGTATATATATATGTCTGTCTGTCTGTCTAAATATATGTCTGTGTATCTATATGTCTGTCTATCTATATGCCTGTCTTTCTATATGTCTGTCTATCTATATGTCTGTCTATCTATCTATATGTATGTCTTTCTATATGTCTGTCTATCTATATGTCTGTCTATCTATATGTCTGTCTATCTATATGTCTGTCTATCTATATGTCTGTCTATCTATATTTCTGTATATCTATATGTCTGTATATCTATATGTCTGTATATCTATATGTCTGTATATCTACATGTCTGTATATCTACATGTCTGTCTATCCATGTCTGTATATCTGTTTGTCCGTCTGTCTGTCTGTCTAGATGTGTGTTGGCATCAAATCAACCCAGCAATGTGGCTGTTGGGAGTCTGAGTGAAGCAACAGCACCCCCTAGCGTTTTGTGGCAGACATTGACATCTCATTACTAGCTGGAACTTAAAACATGTAGAATAGACCTTTAAAGATTGTAGCCAAAATCGTGACTTAAAAGGAGGTGACAGGCGAGCTTGTAACATGTGAACACTGAGACAGAATGTTTTCAGACAGCAGAAGCCAGTGGACCAGATTACAGAGACAATTATGAGAACCTCTTCTGAGTCCGGTCCAACATGGTACTGTGACCCCGGCTCTGAGAAGGAGGCCCGGATCAAAGAGTCTGAGAGGCTGCCTTGGAAAAACATTTGGTCTGAGAACAAGCCGGGTGTCTGTTAGGAGGGTAGAGTCCCACTGGGTCCTGACCCGATCAAATTACCTCTACATGGCTCAGTATAGGGCCACAGTATAGGGCCACAGTAGAGGGCCGCAGTAAAGGGCCGCAGTAAAGGGCCACAGTATAGGGCCACAGTATAGGGCCACAGTAGAGGGCCGCAGTAGAGGGCCGCAGTAAAGGGCCACAGTATAGGGCCACCGTAGAGGGCCGCAGTAAAGGGCCACAGTATAGGGCCACAGTATAGGGCCACAGTATAGGGCCACAGTAAAGGGCCACAGTAAAGGGCCACAGTAAAGGGCCACAGTATAGGGCCACAGTAAAGGGCCACACCCCCACCTCCTCTTCACTTCTCCTCACCCCCACCTCCTCTTCACTTCTCCTCACCCCCACCTCCTCTTCACTTCTCCCCACCCCCACCTCCTCTTCACTTCTCCCCACCTCCTCTTCACTTCTCCCCACCTCCTCTTCACTACTCCCCACCTCCTCTTCACTACTCCCCACCTCCTCTTCACTACTCCCCACCCCCACCTCCTCTTCACTTCTCCCCACCTCCTCTTCACTTCTCCCCACCTCCACTTCACTTCTCCCCACCTCCTCTTCACTTCTCCCCACCTCCTCTTCACTTCTCCCCACCTCCTCTTCACTTCTCCCCACCTCCTCTTCACTTCTCCTCACCCCCACCTCCTCTGAACCCAATAGAGGAACTGTCCAGGACAATACACCACCGGCTCTCCCTGTTACGTTCGCTCCACACAAACGTCAGCTTCATCACAGGAGATTAACCAAACTGTGACACGGTCATTGTTCTAGACTGGGTTTCTTGGTTCCTGACAGACTGTAAAGGTTCTCTACTGTGCCCAGACCCCACCAGACCATTCAAACCTCCTCCTCCACCCATTAAACCTCCTCCTCCACCCATTAAACCTCCTCCTCCACCCATTAAACCTCCTCCTCCACCCATTAAACCTCCTCCTCCACCCATTAAACCTCCTCCTCCACCCATTAAACCTCCTGCTCCACTCGTAAAACCTTCTACGTGTGTGTGTGTGTGTGTGTGTGTGTGTGTGTGTGTGTGTGTGTGTGTGTGTGTGCGTGTGCGTGTGTGTTGGTCAGCACTGCTGTAAATCTCTGTGGCAGTGGCAGGAAGACTGTAATGCCCCATTACCATAAACCTGTCCAAAACTAATTTGACGAAGATCTGTCTGCCTGTGTGTGTGTGTGTGTGTGTGTGTGTGTATCTTTCTGTTTGTGTGTGTGTGTGTGTGTGTGTGTGTCTGTCAGACTGCTGGGGGAGGGGCCAGTCTAGACAGCTCTATTGAGGAGACCTACTACTGTTCTAGCTGGGCCATTGTCTGTGTTCCCAGCACCATCTGGAGATGGCCAGACTCGGCCTCAGACTCGGCCTCGGACTCGGCCTCGGACTCGGCCTCGGACTCGGCCTCGGACTCGGCCTCGGCCTCAGACTCGGCCTCAGACTCGGCCTCAGACTCGGCCTCAGACTCGGCCTCAGACTCGGCCTCAGACTCGGCCTCAGACTCGGCCTCAGACTCGGCCTCAGCCTGTGTTGTTAGGGTTAGGTCTGAGATTAACTGGTTAGGGTCAAATAATGTACCTAACTCAAACAGGTCACCAACACACACACAGACAAACACTTTTCTCTGATGTTATCAATGAACTAAACCAAAATACAAAGGAAGCATGGCAAGCCTGACTCCCGAGTGACAACAAGTGTTGTTTTCAATATGACGTGGTGCATTCTGGGTAAGAAAGGTCAAGCATGCAGAGAGGGGCAATATAAAGTGGAGCAGCAGGAGCGAGAGAAGGAAGGACAAGGATCCTGAACTGGGACTGCATGTACATCTGACAGAGAGGAGTCTGAGGAGGAGGAGGAGGAGGACAGCACCTCCAGGCAGATGCACCTTGCTCCATAAGGGTGAGGGGTAGATAAGGGGCCAGAGAAGGAGGGGAGGAGGAGAGGAGGAGAAGAGGAGAGGGGAGGAGGGGAGGAGGAGAGGGGAGAGGAGAGGAGGAGGAGAGGAGAGGAGGAGAGGAGGAGAGGAGGAGAGGAGGAGAAGGAAGAGGGGAGGAGGAGAGGAGGAGAGGGGAGGAGGGGAGGAGGAGAGGAGGAGAGGAGAGGAGGGAGGAGGAGGAGGAGGAGGAGGAGAGGAGGAGAAGAGAAGAGAGGAGAGGAGGAGAGGAGGGAGAGAGGAGAGGAGGAGGAGAGGGAGGAGGAGAGAGGAGAGGGGAGGAGGAGAGAGGAGAGGGGAGGAGGAGAGGAGAGGAGGAGAAGAGGAGGAGAGGAGGAGAGGAGGAGAGGAGGAGAGGAGGAGAGGAGGAGAAGAGGAGAGGGGAGGAGGGGAGGAGGGGAGGGAGGGAGAGGAGAGGGAGAGAGGAGGGAGGAGAGGAGGAGAGGAGGAGAGGAGGAGAAGGAAGAGGGGAGGAGGAGAGGAGGAGAGGGGAGGAGGGGAGGAGGAGAGGAGGAGAGGAGAGAGGAGAGAGGAGGAGGAGGAGGAGAGGAGAGGAGGAGAAGAGAAGAGAGGAGAGGAGGAGAGGAGAGGAGAAGAGGAGAGAGGAGAGGGGAGGAGGAGAGGAGAGGGGAGGAGGAGAGAGGAGAGGGGAGGAGGAGAGGAGAGGAGGAGAAGAGGAGGAGAGGAGGAGAGGGAGGAGAGGAGGAGAGGAGGAGAGGATAGGAGAGGAGGAGAGGAGAGGAGAAGAGGAGATGAGGAGGAGGACAGGAGAGGGAGCATTCATGCGGATTTGATTAAGGAATATAAATGTAGTAATTGCTGTAGAGTGATTAGCTTAGTGGAATTAGCATTCGGCGGCGGAAAAAGTTTTCTGACATGTGATGGCGGCACAAAATGTTTTTCTGTACAGAGGATCAAAGCCAGAGGGGCCTCCTTTTAAAGGCCATGAAGCGAATGTGCAAAAACTCAGGGGATGTTGGCAGTGAAGGGGTACCCCCCAACCCACACACACATGAAAGGAGAAGCGCCCCATTATCGCACTCAGCTCACAACATCAGCTAGCACGTTTCATTCAGAACCTATTTCAGAACACGACGTCTGCCACATTCTTGTTTTTTTTATACAAACTAATGTTCAGGCTTCGTTTTTTACGCAGCTTTGGGAAATATTTGGGGCATCAGTGAGTTTCAACTTGATGCTCCAAACATCTAACACACCTAACAAGACTTTCCAAGCAAAGAGGACGGACGTAAAACACGGAACAATAGCAGTGTTTTTCTGCTCTGTGTGACATTACATTGACATTACTTTGAATGCCTGGAAAAAAAGCTTTTTTAATGCAGATGGTTTTTCACAGGACGAATACGTCAAAGCTTTGAGACCCGGGTGAGAGGATTTCTCACTTGAACATTAACGAACGCGGTTCTGGGGTTCAGAAAGAGCACCCCTAATAACCCCCACACACACCCAAAGTGTGCTTGGATTAGGGGCAAGAGAGAAATAAAACAGACAGACAGACAGAGAGGATAAGAGAGAGAGGCGATGAAAGAGAGACTAAGAGAAAGTGAGGATACCAACACGAAAGAAGGATTCGTCTGAAATGTTTACTGAGAATATAAAATGTTTTTTCCTGTTGCTTTGTTATTTTTTCCTTAATTTGGCAAAAAGAGGCCACCAGTCAGGCCCCAGTGGCCCCCGCCACAAAAAACAAAACCTGCATCAGCGCAGTCAATTAGGCAGAAATGCATGACAGCTTGATGTGATCCTTGTTTCAGCGACGGTAATGACAGCTTGATGTGATCCTTGTTTCAGCGACGGTAATGACAGCTTGATGTGATCCTTGTTTCAGCGACGGTAATGACAGCTTGATGTGATCCTTGTTTCAGCGACGGTAATGACAGCTTGATGTGATCCTTGTTTCAGCGACGGTAATGACAGCTTGATGTGATCCTTGTTTCAGCGACGGTAATGACAGCTTGATGTGATCCTTGTTTCAGCGACGGTAATGACAGCTTGATGTGATCCTTGTTTCAGCGACGGTAATGACAGGCAAAATGCAACCCCGCCGCACATTTAAAAAGCAGAGGCCCCTGAAGGGCCCAGATTGTAAGGGCAGAGAGAAAACGTTATCGTTTTTTATCAATCAGGGACAAGAGACCTACAATCTAAAAATGCATCTTAAAATATCTGGGAATTTTCTTGCCTTTGTGCAGTATTTGGATTTCATATCTAAAGGCCATTTCTGTAAGATTTCATAGACTGATGAGACAAATCACAGGGGGTGAGGAGGGGATGAGGAGGTGGATGGTGGTCCCCAAGCAGCCAATCAGGAAAGAATGACTCAGAGAGAGAGAGAGAGGGAGAGAGAGAGAGAGAGAGAGAGAGAGAGAGAGACTAACGTTAATGTTATTCATTATTTATACGCCACATTTGTTGAACTTCTTTTGTTTGTTATTTTGTTTTTCTTTAATTTTTGTTAATGCCAAAGCCTGACATCCCAGAAACAACAATGTCTAAATGCTAAATATGAACCAGATTTCTGCCTCTAGAATGCCAAGCCCACCCAACTGCCTCTGTGTCTGTTTCTGTTTCTGTCTCTCTCAATATATATATATTTTTTCCTGACATTTTCTTAGTTGCATCTCAGAGCTAAAGCCATGGTCTGCAGAGAGCTTCCAAAGCATCAGAGAGATCTCATTGTTGAAAGATATCAGTCAAGAGAAGGGTACCAAATAATAACCAGAGCATTAGATAAACCATGGAACACAGTGAAAACAGTAATATGGCACAACTCAAGCATTATAAAGAACTTGATGTCCTTCCAATATTGATGTAAAGACGAGAAGAAAACTGTTCAGGCAAGCTTCCATGAGGCCTACAGCAACATCAAAGGAGCTGCAGGAATTTCTGGCAAGTACTGGGTGTGTGCTATATGTGACAACTATCTCCCGCATTCTTTATATGTATGGGCTATGGGTGGCAAGATTAAAAACTTTTCTTACAAAGAAAAACATCCAAGCCCAGCTTCAAGCATGTGGACAATGTGTTATGGTCTGATGAAACCAAGGATAAACTTTCTTGGCGCATAAACAAAACTCATCACCCAAAGAACACCATACCGCCAGTGAAGCATGGTGGTGGCAGCATCATGCGTTGGGGCTGTTTTTCCTCAGCTGGAACCGGGGCCTTAGCAGTTTTGGCACAAAACTTTCAGGCAGGAAGTTCACTTTTCAGCACGGCAACAACCTAAAATACACAGCCAAATCCACACAAGAATGGCTTCACCAGTAGTTTTGGAATGGCCCAGCCAAAGCCCAAACCTAAATCCAATTGATCATCTGTTGGGTGATCTGACGAGGGCTGTGCACAGGAGATGTCCTCGCAATCTGATGTTGCAAAGAAGAAAATATTGCCAAGTCAAGATGTGCCATGTTGATAGACTCCAATCCAAAAATACAGAGTGCTGAAATAAAACGGAAAGATGCTTCAACAAAGTATTTGTTTAAAGGGTGTGCACACTTATGCAACCAGGTAATTGTAAAGTTTTATTTTTTCCCATCACAGATTTCATAATTTTTTAAACAAATTGTTCACGTTATATGTCACATTAAAGGTGGGAAAAGTGTTTTGAATTTCTATGGATGATTTGTATGGGTCTAATTATGTTGCTGTCATGAGGGCCTGTGTGGTTCTGATGCTTTATCTCACAGGGCTAATGGAACACTGTGCGTCTGACTGGATGACATCTACAACACAACTCTGTCTGTCTGGCTGGCTGGAGCAAGCCTGCTCTCTGGTGTTCAACTCCTGATGAAGTCGCCTACCTGTCAACAGCTACCGATCTGTTGTTAGCAGTTAGGAGTTAGCAGTTAGCAGTTGGCAGCCAGAGGTCTGCAGTGTCAACGGCACACAGGATCAAGAATGGCTCGCAAGGTTTTTGTGAATCAGTTGTGACCGGATATTGCATTTAAATTATTTAATAAATATTTTTTTCCAGAGTGTCTTATCCAGAGTGACCTATCCAGAGTGACCTATCCAGAGTGACTCCGAAGAACAATTCAGGTTAAGTGTCCTTGCTCAAGGGCACCATTACTGATCTGTTTCAGCTTTTAGACTCATGTCAGTCTGACTCATGTCAGTCTGACTCATATCAGTCTGACTCATATCAGTCTGACTGATATAAGGATGTATTTCATTTCCAAACCAGCACCTTAGGGTTTTTAGAGAGTATCGACGTGCGTGTTAGTGCCAAAACAAAACAATTAAATAGATAAACACGTTTAAATACAAGCACATGTTGCTCATTATGACCAAGACCTAGAGTGACTCAGAGCTACATAACACATCTAATGTTCAATATCCTCTCCATGAGCCTGCTTGACACCCCTGTTTGTGTTTGGTTAAGTCAGTGGAAATACTGGCCGTGTGTATCGTGCCAAAGACCCTACCCTAGAGCCTACCCTACCCTAAACCCTACCGTAGACCCTACCCTAGAGCCTACCCTAAACCCTACCGTAGACCCTACCCTAGAGCCTACCCTAAACCCTACCGTAGACCCTACCCTAGAGCCTACCCTAAACCCTACCGTAGACCCTACCCTAGAGCCTACCCTAAACCCTACCGTAGACCCTACCCTAGAGCATACCCTAAACCCTACCCTAGACCCTACCCTAAATCCTACCGTAGACCCTACCCTAGAGCATACCCTACCCTAAACCCTACCGTAGACCCTACCCTAAACCCTACCGTAGACCCTACCCACTTCATCAAGGATCATTTGGGACCAACAAACCGTTGCCGGTTTGTGGTTTGTCTCTCCTCGATCTGGCACTCAGCTGACCGAGATGCTCAACTCAATTCACAACAATCTGGCGCCATCTACAGGACACAGCCCCATCCTGCAGCCAGGAAATGTTAGAGGTAGAGAGGGTAGAGGTGGTATAAGGGTGGAGGAGGTAAAGGAGCTAGAGGAGGTAGAAGGTGTAGAGGTGGTAGAGGTGGTAGAGGTGCTAGAGATGGTAAAGGTGGTAGAGGAGGTAGAGGGGGTAGAGGTGGTAGAGATGGTAGAGATGGTAAAGGTGGTAGACGGTGTAGAGGTGCTAGAGGTGGTAGAGGTGGTAGAGGTGGTAGAGGTGTTAGAGATGGTAGAGATGGTAAAGGTGGTAGAGGAGGTAGAGGGTGTAGAGGTGGTAGAGGTGGTAGAGGTGGTAGAGGAGGTAGAGGAGGTAGAGGTGGTAGAGGAGGTAGAAGGTGTAGAGGTGGTAGAGGTGGTAGAGGAGGTAGAGGTGGTAGAGGAGGTAGAGGTGGTAGAGGAGGTAGAGGTGGTAGAGGGTGTAGAGGTGGTAGAGGGTGTAGAGGGTGTAGAGGTGGTAGAGGGTGTAGAGGTGGTAGAGGGTGTCGAGGTGGTAGAGGAGGTAGAGGTGGTAGAGGAGGTAGAAGGTGGTAGAGGAGGTAGAAGGTGTAGAGGTGGTAGAGGTGGTAGAGATGGTAGAGGAGGTAGAGGAGGTAGAGGTGGTAGAGATGGTAAAGGTGGTAGAGGAGGTAGAGATGTTAAAGGTGGTAGAGATGGTAGAGGCGGTAGAGATGGGGAAGATGAGAAACGGTAGAGAGAAAGGAGAGACTAGATGAATGAGATGACTACATTCAGTTTTAGTGTGTTAAGGCCTCATTATGCTTCTGCGTCAACTCCACGGCGTAGCTACGCCGTCACTCCTACGGCGTCGTGGCCGTTTTATGGTTCTGCGTCGGGTTGCGTTGCATTTCACCGGCAGATGTATAATCTGACCAATCACAGCCCTTGTGGTCTGCGTCGTCTCGGCGCGTAGTTACAATTTTTTGGAGGTGCACATCGAGCTACGGCGTAAGGGTCGGAGAGGGTACGCCGTCGATTCGACGCAGAAGCATAAAACAGGCTTTAGCAGATTCAGACCAGACAGAACTTCCTTTTGGACCTTTGGTCTCTGGCTTTGGATCATAACCACAGCAACAACCAGAACAGAGATATATTGGGTCCTCTTCACACACAGAAAAACATGGACGCTACTGACATGGAGCACACACACACACACACCACAATATAAAACACATTATGATAAGTGCCCATACTACTGACACAATAATTACCCAGACTCACGTCCCTGAACGCTTAATTACACATTATGCCTTTTAATAGAGGAGACCACAGATGGACAGGAGAGTAACAAGCTGCTGGTTATTCTTATCAAACACCACCACTCCTAAAGGGTTAACAAACCGGTCCAATGATAGCGCCAGAGCATTTCCTTACCCTGTAGACGCCGATCCGGCACAAAGCCACCGAGAGCTGCAAGTGTTCACACATGATTGTGCCCGGCAACGGCGTTCCTTCTGACAACACAACAAGCTGGTGGGGAGGAGGCTGAATGAGCTGGAGAGGGGGAGGGAGGAGGTGTGGAAAAGGGGTCGGAGGAGGTGTGGAAAAGGGGAGGGCCAGCGCTGGTGAGCCCTGGTGATAATCGGAGCACTTCAGCTTCACATGAGAGCAAGCAGGCGCGTAGCAGTCAGTCCTGAGCACCAGACAACAACTGACAGGGACCCTGTCCTCCTTTAAACGTTTTTTACGGAAAGCAGAAGGAGGTGGAGAAATAGGAGGAGGAGCTGGAGGAGGGAGCACGAAGGCAGAATCCCTGTTTCATTCATAAAAAGCCCAGTGATGAGAAAGAGGGAGGTCTAGCCGTTACACAGGAAACAAGAAGAGGAGGATCCCTCGTAGTGGAGATTAAAGCGTGGACCAAATTTGGATTACAAATAGGATTAGAGACAGTTTCACACCGTAGACACACCGTAAACACACTGTAACCACACCGTAAACACAATGTAAACGCAACGCCAACACCGTAAACACAACGTAAACACACTGTAAACACACAGTAATGTATTATAACATACACAACCACAGGAAATGACAGAATATTATAACCTACCCAACTACAGGAAATGACAGAATATTATAACCTACCCAACTACAGGAAATGACAGAATATTATAACCTACCCAACTACAGGAAATGACAGAATATTATAACCTACCCAACTACAGGAAATGACAGAATATTATAACCTACCCAACTACAGGAAATGACAGAATATTATAACCTACCCAACTACAGGAAATGACAGAATATTATAACCTACCCAACTACAGGAAATGACAGAATATTATAACCTACCCAACTACAGGAAATGACAGAATATTATAACCTACCCAACTACAGGAAATGACAGAATATTATAACCTACCCAACTACAGGAAATGACAGAATATTATAACCTACACAACCACAGGAAATGACAGAATATTATAACCTACCCAACTACAGGAAATGACAGAATATTATAACCTACCCAACTACAGGAAATGACAGAATATTATAACCTACCCAACTACAGGAAATGACAGAATATTATAACCTACCCAACTACAGGAATTGACAGAATATTATAACCTACCCAACTACAGGAATTGACAGAATATTATAACCTACCCAACTACTCCAATCCGCCGGTTACTCATTTCTGTTGTGGGGTTGAATTGTTATTTGAGTGGAATTTCAAGGATATTTTAATGTGAGTGGCTTTGGATAAGTGCCGGCTAAATTATTAAAATGCAATGGTGCAATGGTGTTTTAATAGTGATTCAGTGGTGTTGTGGTGCGATTCAATATTTGTAATGGTGACTAGTCATTAAATGGTGTTTCGGTGTTTTTTTATACCAATTCAATGGTTTCGTAATGGTAAACCCAACATAAAGTTCGGTTTAACAAGGCTGTTATCTCCAATGGGTAATGGCCAAACTTGACCACTGGGAGGCAGTAACAAACTGAGAGTCTGACAACTGGGTTAAAAACGATTTGATCCTCAGAACAATTACACTCTATTTGTATTTCAGGCAAGTTAATATTTGACATCCACAAAGAACGAAATGCCACAGTAGCTCTGCTTTTGGGGCAGTTGACATTGTGACATTGTTGCTTAATAGTGTCGAACACGACAAACAATCAGTAAACATGAGTCACAAGAACCATGACTCAGTCGCCATAACAACCTGTCACGAGGACGGAACATTTTCACAGAATGAATGAGATAAATATTATTGAATCTCGCTCTGAGAATATTCCAGGCCAGATTCCATGTGGTAGTTTATCTGTCTCGACTAAATACAGTATTTGCCAGGTCTTAAAACAACCATATCTCCTTTTCCACCTGACCTGGTCTCAAATTCCATTTCTATTCAATTCAAATACTAGGTTTCATGGAGCTCATCAGGCGAAATAAAACAAACTGAAAAGTTGCAGAAGTGCAAAGTCACACCCGGCAGGTTAAAGAGAACTTTTAAAGGTATTGAAATAGGTGAAGAGATATTTGAGCCCAGGGCCTACTCTCACCCTATTTGGGGTGGGGCCCCCAACACCTCACCCCCCACCAGCAGGCCCCAGCAGTCAAGGGGGTCTTCTGGGTTCAGACCAGCAGAGTGAGTGCCTGGTCCCTATCTACTCCTAACAGAGGAGTCTGCTAAATATAGGCCAGCGTGCCCGTCTGAATATGATCTGGCCGTCCATCAATCTCAGGGGCTCGTGCCACCGTGACATCGCATGAGGCTTTCAGAGAGGTAAGTTGTGTGAAACGCTTCCCTTAGTTTAATCCGACCGCTAAACTGCTACTCTGCCCTGCTTTACTGACACAACAGCCCGATGTGTGACTGACCAAGCCCCAGCGGCTCGAGCCTGTTTTCCAGGTGCTTTTAGACGCTACCCAGACCTGAGGAAATCATGATCCAGGTGTTTGAGGGCTGGCTCCTGATCAGGACTCAACACGGAGCCAGAATAGATGAACACGGGTCAGTTTCCCACAGCTTCATCCGCCAGTATCCACTACCAGAGAAACTGCAGGCGGCGAAAAGATCCGAGGGCTCTGCTGTGTCACGATGGGATATTGGTGATGGAATCGAAGAAAAGAAGAACTTCCTGTACACCCGGTGACGAAGAGGAGGAACCTAATTGACTATTGATTATGATGGTTATTGATTAGGTAAGGTGGGAGTAACATATAACATTCATCAGATGATTCAGTGAAGCCTGTTCAGGAAGTAGAGAGCTGTTGAGGCAGTGAGTATTTTTCAATTGGTTTGGCCTTTAACATGGCGTACTTTGTGAAATTAATTACATTACTGAAATGTTTATTTAACCATTGCATAATTAATAATAGAATCATAATTGATTGAACAAGACTAAGTACAGATAAGTTGAGAAGGCATTTTTATGTTGTCATGTGTGTTGTAAAATCAATTTAAAGACAAATCTGTAAAATGAATAAAGGGCCGTCTAAAGTAATACAGAGTGCAAAGATTAACATGCGAATTTACATTGACTATGTTTAAATATGAATAAATATCATAAATAAATATTTTTAAATCTTTTTTTAAATAAAACAGCTCAAATAAAGACATCAGCTATTTTAAATACAATACAATCTCATGATATAAATCAAATCACTCCACTTGACTTCCACACCCATAGACTATGTCCGCACCCATCAAGTCCAGCAGCTCGTGTTTGATTGGTCTGCCTGATGTCCACGCCTCCTTGTGTAGCTCCTCCCTCGATTACTCAGCCTGATTACGTGTGGGTGTGGTCTGTGATGGAACAAGTGGGTGTAGTGGAACGAGTGAGATCAGTAGCAGTGTAAACACTACACTTGTTTCGGTTTTAAACGGTGGGACGGTCGAGCAGCACTGGATTGGAGGTTGATCCACCCAAGAAGAGACATTTCGGAGGGAGTTTTCAAGCAATGAACTTTCATAACGCACTGCCCAGGTAGTGTGTCTGGATATCTGGATATTGTGTTGCGTGTGTGCGTGCGTGCGTGCGAGGCGCTCCAGCTGCGGAACCATGGCGCTCAAGGCGAGGGTTTTATACGACTTCATATCCGAAAACCCTGGCGAGATTTCGGTGAAGGAGAACGAGATCGTGACCCTGTACAGCGAGCAGGACATAGAGGGCTGGCTGGAGGGGTCCAACAGCAAGAGTGAGAGGGGTCTCCTCCCTGCCTCCTACGTGGAGGTGCTGAAGAACCACACGGTGGAGGTGCTGAAGAACCACACTGGATTAAATAACAACAGCACATCTGCGGAGACGAACCATGGATCCAGGTACAGCAATGTCCCGGACACGTCCTATAACATCCAGAACCAGACTGACATCTTGTCCAAAGCACCAGCAGGTTCTCCAGCATGTCCACCGCCTGTCCTCCAGCAGCCTCAGCCCGTGTATCAGGCCATCCAGGGCAGTGATGACGACTGGGACGATGACTGGGACGACAGCTCGACCGTGGCGGACGAACCCGGGGTGGTCGGTGGCAGATACGCCGGGGACTTCGACGGCAATGGACCGGCTAAATACCGGGTGTCCACCTCCCCGATGCCCAGAGGCAGCAAGAGTTCAGCCACGGTCAGTAGGAACCTCAACAGGTTCTCCACATTCGTGAAGTCCGGGGGAGAAGCGTTTGTCCTGGGCGAGGCTGCCGGGTTTGTGAAAGACGGGGATAAAATCTGTGTGGTGATGGGTCAGTACGGCCCGGAGTGGCAGGAGAACCCGTACCCGTTTGCCTGTACCATCGACGACCCCACCAAGCAGACCAAGTTCAAGGGAATGAAGAGTTACATCGCGTATAAGCTGACGCCCACGCACACCCAGACTCAGGTGAACCGGAGATACAAGCACTTCGACTGGCTCTACGCACGGCTGGTCGAGAAATTCCCCGTCATCTCGGTTCCGCACATCCCGGAGAAACAGGCCACCGGGCGGTTCGAGGAGGACTTCATCTCGAAGAGGAGGAAGGGTTTGATATGGTGGATGAATCACATGACCAGCCACCCGATACTCTCCAAGTGTGACGTTTTTCAGCACTTTCTCACCTGCAACAGGTTGCCACCCCTTTATTTTGCCTCCCTTTCTTTCAATTTTAATATGTTCTTGATATGGAAACGATATTTATTGATATTTCTAAAACCTGTCATTATTATGATGCAACAAATTTGTTTTGTTCGGTCTGACCTCTGGATAGCGATGATCATTTGTATTGCGCTCTGTTCATCAGCACGGACGAGAAGGCCTGGAAGATGGGGAAGAGGAAGGCGGAGAAGGACGAAATGGTCGGGGCCAACTTCTTCCTCACCATCTCCACCCCCTCTGGGCCTCCGCTGGACCTGACCGAGGTCGAGTCCAAGATCGACGGCTTCAGGGCCTTCACGAAAAAGATGGACGACAGTGTGATCCAGGTGAACGCCACTACCAATGAGTTTGCGCGGAAACAGATCACGGGCTTCAAGAAGGAGTACCAGAAGGTCGGCCAGGCCTTCAGAGTCCTGAGCCAATCATTTGAGCTGGACCAGCAGGTGTACTCGCTGGGTCTGAACCAGGCCATAGCCTTCACCGGGGAGGCATACGACACCATCGGGGAATATTTTGCAGAGCAGCCGAAGCAGGACGTGGATCCCCTGATGGATTTGCTCCAGCTGTACCAAGGACATCTGGCGAACTACCCAGATATTATCCACGTTCAGAAAGGTAACCATGCCAACACAATTCAGGTCTGGCGGCCATTTTTGGTCACTGTGACATACGCTACGTGACATACGCTACGTGACATACGCTACGTGACATACGCTACGTGACATACGCTACGTGACATACGCTACGTGACATACGCTACGTGACATACGCTACGTGACATACGCTACGTGACATACGCTACGTGACATACGCTACGTGTGACATACGCTACGTGACATACGCTGTGACATACGCTACGTGACATACGCTACGTGACATACGCTACGTGACATACGCTACGTGACATACGCTACGTGACATACGCTACGTGACATACGCTACGTGACATACGCTACGTGACATACGCTACGTGACATACGCTACGTGACATACGCTACGTGACATACGCTACGTGACATACGCTACGTGACATACGCTACGTGACATACCCTACGTGACATACGCTACGGTACATACGCTACGTGACATACGCTACGTGACATACGCTACGTGACATACGCTACGTGACATACGCTACGTGACATACGCTACGTGACATACGCTACGTGTCACTGCACCAAATGGTGGGCTGTTTGTCACACACGAACAAATTGCAACGACAAAGCGGAGAGAAAGAAACCCCAAACATCCTCAGTCATGTGCTGTGTGGGTGTGGAGGACTGTGTATGAAACGTGTTCGTGTGTTATTGGTCTGGTGGTGCAGGACTAGGTTTTGGGCTCTACCCCCTGTGCTCTCCAGCTTAAGGATCTGATAGGTGATGAGATACTCTGGGTATGCCTGAAAACACGAAAGTTAAGTAGCATAGCAAATACTACAGTATTAAGGGAAACAGCAGGTCAGTTAGAAAGGCATTGTTGTCATTTTATAACCGGTGACAATAAGCAGAAACAGCAGTACTTATAATATTTATATATGTATAATCTATATATATCTTTGATGGTAGTAACATTAAGCTAGCTTGCTAATGTAACACTAAACAAGATGGCTACTTATGTGCTAATGTTGGGTAACTTTTGCCAGCTGATATAGTGAACCAGGAATCTTTTTGTAAATAATTGATTGATTTGTTTGGAAATATCAGTCTCTCTCTCTGATTTCGTCTCTCTCACTCTCCAATGTAATCAAATATTATCCTATGCTATATGTTACTGAAGTTCGAAGGGATTAGAGGATAATCTGGATTAACCCTGGAACCATGGATACGACCTACCGCACCGGTTTGACTTTCACACAGGGGTCATGAACCTTCTAGATGAGGGGAGGCGTTCATTCAGATGTAGTTGCTCTCACCATATTTCACATGTCTGCACATTAGTGGACGTTTAGCACAGGTGTCTCTCGAGGAAAAACCAAACTGTGTCTTGTTGTCTGTGATCTAATTCTCTGGCTCGCTTTCGGCCTCACAGTGAAAGCGCATAGAAATGAATCGTCCAATCAGCTTTGAACAGCCATTCCCATCTCAGTTCCCATCTTACTGAAGCTCCATTAACCACTGGTCACCAGCATATGTTGCCTGTACCTGGGTCTGTTACTGTAAGGTTTAGGATTAAATGTGGACAGCCATCTGGCTGTAAAACGATTCATGTGGCTTGTTAAGGGAAGTTTCTGAATTGTTAGTTGACAATCGGAGCACGTGCGTACAGCCAGCCAGTCGTCGTACAGCCAGCCAGTCGTCGTACAGCCAGCCAGTCGTCGTACTGCCAGCCAGTCGTCGTACAGCCAGCCAGTCGTCGTACAGCCAGCCAGTCGTCGTACAGCCAGCCAGTCGTCGTACAGCCAGCCAGTCGTCGTACAGCCAGCCAGTCGTCGTACAGCCAGCCAGTCGTCGTACAGCCAGCCAGTCGTCGTACAGCCAGCCAGTCGTCGTACAGCCAGCCAGTCGTCGTACAGCCAGCCAGTCGTCGTACAGCCAGCCAGTCGTCGTACAGCCAGCCAGTCGTCCAGCCAGCCAGTCGTCGTACAGCCAGCCAGCCAGCCAGCCAGTCGTCGTACAGCCAGCCAGTCGTCGTACAGCCAGCCAGTCGTCGTACAGCCAGCCAGTCGTCGTACAGCCAGCCAGTCGTCGTACAGCCAGCCAGTCGTCGTACAGCGGTTTTTATGCTGGGCCACCCAAATGGTTGTGAAATCTGTTTCTTAATCAGAGACTGTGGTCGTCGCTGTTGGCTGCAATTTCTTTTTTATCTTGACACTGTGAGGTGGAATAGCTGTCTAAGACTGAAGCAGATTGATCTGATCCATTCCCCTTGTCCTTCTGTTGTGTCTACTTGTGAACATCAGGCCTAACCTGTGTCTTTATCTTAAAGGACTCCGTGTGACTCAGTAATGCAGCACTATACTGTCATGTGGATATGACGTGAAGTGCTACTCTGACCAAAGGCCCAGCTAATAACATTCCCTTTAAGACAGTGGGCGGCTTCCACATGGACACTATTATCACAGTAATAATAACAACTGCAGCTGCAAGCAGCACTTCCTGTTTTTAAGTGGTGTGCCCACTATGGCAAAGCCCAGAGAAATTAGACACGTCCCATAATTAGCTTCTTCCCTACTCGTTGTTACGCTTGCCAAAGCATCACCATTTAGCGACAAAGGGATAATGCAATGTGTCTGTGTGTTGTTTATTCCCGTATGCGATGTGTCTGTGTGTTGTTTATTCCCGTATGCAATGTGTCTGTGTGTTGTTTATTCCCTTATGCAATGTGTCTGTGTGTTGTTTATTCCCGTATGCAATGTGTCTGTGTGTTGTTTATTCCCTTATGCAATGTGTCTGTGTGTTGTTTATTCCCGTATGCAATGTGTCTGTGTGTTGTTTATTCCCGTATGCAATGTGTCTGTGTGTTGTTTATTCCCGTATGCAATGTGTCTGTGTGTTGTTTATTCCCGTATGCAATGTGTCTGTGTGTTGTTTATTCCCGTATGCAATGTGTCTGTGTGTTGTTTATTCCCGTATGCAATGTGTCTGTGTGTTGTTTATTCCCGTATGCAATGTGTCTGTGTGTTGTTTATTCCCGTATGCGATGTGTCTGTGTGTTGTTTATTCCCGTATGCGATGTGTCTGTGTGTTGTTTATTCCCGTATGCGATGTGTCTGTGTGTTGTTTATTCCCGTATGCAATGTGTCTGTGTGTTGTTTATTCCCGTATGCAATGTGTCTGTGTGTTGTTTATTCCCTTATGCAATGTGTCTGTGTGTTGTTTATTCCCGTATGCAATGTGTCTGTGTGTTGTTTATTCCCGTATGCAATGTGTCTGTGTGTTGTTTATTCCCGTATGCAATGTGTCTGTGTGTTGTTTATTCCCGTATGCAATGTGTCTGTGTGTTGTTTATTCCCGTATGCAATGTGTCTGTGTGTTGTTTATTCCCGTATGCAATGTGTCTGTGTGTTGTTTATTCCCGTATGCAATGTGTCTGTGTGTTGTTTATTCCCGTATGCAATGTGTCTGTGTGTTGTTTATTCCCGTATGCAATGTGTCTGTGTGTTGTTTATTCCCTTATGCAATGTGTCTGTGTGTTGTTTATTCCCTTATGCAATGTGTCTGTGTGTTGTTTATTCCCTTATGCAATGTGTCTGTGTGTTGTTTATTCCCTTATGCAATGTGTCTGTGTGTTGTTTATTCCCTTATGCAATGTGTCTGTGTGTTGTTTATTCCCGTATGCAATGTGTCTGTGTGTTGTTTATTCCCGTATGCAATGTGTCTGTGTGTTGTTTATTCCCAGCATTATCCCTTTTATTCTCGTATGCATGAGACATTCCATGCTGCGTCCACGTGTCCTTGTTTTTTTAAATGCTGTGTTTTGTGCTCTTAACCAAACCCATATGTTTGCTATGAGCTGTTGTGCTTGCACTGTAAGGGGTTTACTTCACACTTGACAGTTGAACTAGTCCACCATATTTCACAACTCAACTGACAGGAATTGGGTGAAATATCTCCTGTTCAATAGTGCCTGTACCAATCCTAACAAATGTAGCCTCCGTCTCCGGTCAGGTGATCGAATCGCGGTCAACATTTGCGGACATGGCCACATTTCCATGTTCTGGTATGTTTCCTCCATTCATTTGAATGGGCTGGCAGCTTGAGTCCTGCTGACAATTAGAAAAAGCTTCGGTCCAATAACACTGTGTTAGTGTGCATCCAGGTTCTAGAACACTGTTGTTAGTGTGCATCCAGGTTCTAGGACACTGTTGTTAGCGTGCATCCAGGTTCTAGAACACTGCTGTTAGCGTGCATCCAGGTTCTAGAACACTGTTGTTAATGTGCATCCAGGTTCTAGAACACTGTTGTTAGTGTGCATCCTGGTTCTAGAACACTGTTGTTAGTGTGCATCCAGGTTCTAGAACACTGTTGTTAGGGTGCATCCAGGTTCTAGGACACTGTTGTTAGCGTGCATCCAGGTTCTAGAACACTGCTGTTAGCGTGCATCCAGGTTCTAGAACACTGTTGTTAGTGTGCATCCTGGTTCTAGAACACTGTTGTTAGTGTGCATCCTGGTTCTAGAACACTGTTGTTAGTGTGCATCCAGGTTCTAGAACACTGTTGTTAGTGTGCATCCAGGTTCTAGAACACTGTTGTTAGTGTGCATCCTGGTTCTAGAAAACTGTTGTTAGTGTGCATCCTGGTTCTAGAACACTGTTGTTAATGTGCATCCAGGTTCTAGAACACTGTTGTTACTGTCCAGGTTCTAGAACACTGTTGTTAGTGTGCATCCTGGTTCTCCAGAAAACTGTTGTTAATGTGCATCCAGGTTCTAGCATCCAGGTTCTAGAACACTGGTGTGCATCCAGGTTCTAGAACACTGTTGTTAGTGTGCATCCAGGTTCTAGAACACTGTTGTTAATGT
Source organism: Dallia pectoralis (assembly GCA_029465975.1). Taxonomy (NCBI): domain Eukaryota; kingdom Metazoa; phylum Chordata; class Actinopteri; order Esociformes; family Umbridae; genus Dallia; species Dallia pectoralis. Next base: position 1,858,199 of record CM055737.1, on the reverse strand, counting down.
GCATCCAGGTTCTAGAACACTGTTGTTAATGTGCATCCAGGTTCTAGAACACTGTTGTTAGTGTGCATCCAGGTTCTAGAACACTGTTGTTAGTGTGCATCCAGGTTCTAGAACACTGTTGTTAGTGTGCATCCAGGTTCTAGAACACTGTTGTTAGTGTGCATCCAGGTTCTAGAACACTGTTGTTAGTGTGCATCCAGGTTCTAGAACACTGTTGTTAGTGTGCATCCTGGTTCTAGAACACTGTTGTTAGTGTGCATCCAGGTTCTAGAACACTGTTGTTAGTGTGTATCCTGGTTCTAGAACACTGTTGTTAGTGTGTATCCATGTTCTAGAACACTGCTGTTAGTGTGCGTTTATGTTCTAGAACACTGCTGTTGGTCGCTATAAAGCCTCATCATGGGAAATCTGCCTCGTCATAACTGTCATTGTTCTGCAGACGGTGTCTGTCTCAAACATGTTCTGTGGGTCCTGTTTCTGTTTTGCTGCCTCAGTTCAACACAGGGTTAAGGGAACTGAATGGACTTGGGGAACTGTGTTTGTACTGGCTGACTCAGTGCTCTTTTCTATGCATGGCTAGGCTGATGCATCACCAGACTGTCCGACTGCCGGGCCCTGCAGACTGTCCGACCGGTAGCCGGGCCCCGCAGACTGTCCGACCGGCAGCCGGGCCCCGCACACTGTCCGACCGGCAGCCGGGCCCCGTAGGCTGTCCCAGCCAGCGTCTCATTATTTTGGCTTAAGCTTTTGTAGCCCTCTGGTAATTCTTCAGCCCCTGAAAACAAAAGGAAAGTAGACCACTGCCCCAGGCAGTAGGTCAGTGAAATATGGTTTTCTTTTAAAACCCTGCTCTTGTTAATGTCACACTCTGCCAATTTAAACAGTGCTTATTAACTGTTAAACCCAGCCAATTAAAACACTGGTCTCTCAATATGCCAATTAAATTACTGATCTGTAAAGGTCAAACCCAGCCTTTAAAGGCAAATTCAGATCATTTTTAACGCCAATGTTACCGCAGCGATCTACGCTCATATTATTTGTCAGGCTCAGAGGAAGTAGATGTATTAACTTATCTCATAAAGTTTGGGTAGTTTGGCTGCTCAGATACATATTGTGGAACAGTACAGTTTATGTTTCACTAATTGCTCAGTCAATAATGTCACATTAACCTGAAACCTTGTCCTAAGTGATGGAGTAGTGTCTGGAGTTTTTGTTTTCAGTTAGATATCAGAAAGAAGTGGGAAGAAATGTAATCAAATAGAGACAGACAGGACACTAACACTTTCCTGTCACAACGCCTTTAAATATTTCACGGTTGAAGCAGTACAGTCGTAATATATATGTAGATAATAAATTGGCTGCTAACGCTAACTCTTGTACATTCATGGTCAATGTCACAATATTTGTTCACCGGCTCATATTTATTGGTAACATAGGATATTGCATGGTTAGACAGAACCCTAGCAGGCAGACAGACAGAACCCTAGCAGGCAGACAGACAGAACCCTAGCAGACAGACAGAACCCTAGCAGGCAGGCTATATTTAATGTCTTTAATGCATTACCATTGAACCATGGCTGTCTGGCTCCAACTGGTGCTTTGGTTATAAAACCCTTAAAATGGACCGGTTCTCTAGTCTCTGGTGTCCACACCAGGCATGTGTTGTAATTGACTGGTATTTTTAGCTGTAGTTCCCCTTTCAGCTCATTCTCATGCGCTGTAAAATCCCCACATAGTCAAGTTCTCCAGCTGGTGGAGATTATTTTTGGTCAAACGCTCAAGAATAAACATAGTTTTAACCCTGTTATTTTGTTCCGGATGTGTAATATATTATATATATTCTATATTAATAATATATTTTATTTGTGACATGTTGCACGTTCTGTTTCGCCCTGTAAAGCGCTGGTCCGTTTCACCCTGTAAAGCGCTGGTCCGTTTCACCCTGTAAAGCGCTGGTCCGTTTCATCCTGTAAAGCGCTGGTCCGTTTCATCCTGTAAAGCGCTGGTCCGTTTCATCCTGTAAAGCGCTGGTCCGTTTCATCCTGTAAAGCGCTGGTCCGTTTCATCCTGTAAAGCGCTGGTCCGTTTCACCCTGTAAAGCGCTGGTCCGTTTCACCCTGTAAAGCGCTGGTCCGTTTCATCCTGTAAAGCGCTGGTCCGTTTCATCCTGTAAAGCGCTGGTCCGTTTCACCCTGTAAAGCGCTGGTCCGTTTCATCCTGTAAAGCGCTGGTCCGTTTCACCCTGTAAAGCGCTGGTCCGTTTCACCCTGTAAAGCGCTGGTCCGTTTCATCCTGTAAAGCGCTGGTCCGTTTCACCCTGTAAAGCGCTGGTCCGTTTCATCCTGTAAAGCGCTGGTCCGTTTCATCCTGTAAAGCGCTGGTCCGTTTCACCCTGTAAAGCGCTGGTCCGTTTCACCCTGTAAAGCACGTTTCTGTTCTTCTCCCCACTCCAGGTGCACTAACCAAAGTGAAGGAGTCACAGAAACATGTGGAAGAAGGCAAGATGGAAACGTTGCAGGCTGAAGGAGTGAAGGACCGCTGCAACATCATCTCATTTGCCACGCTGGCAGAGATCCAGCATTTCCACCAGATCCGGGTGAGGGACTTTAAGGCCCAAATGCAGCAGTACCTGACGGAGCAAATCGGATTCTTCCAGAAAATCACCGGCAAGCTCGAGGAAGCCCTGCAGAAGTACGACAACGCATAGAGGAGAGGCGGACAGCTCTGATTGGTCTAGAGCTGATGGTCCACATTCTGATTGGTTCATATCTCAGCTTTAACCTTCCTGATTGGTCTAACATAGGTTCAGATCTAACCCCTGACATCCCAAACTCAGCCAGTGGTTAAAACCCTGTGTGGTCAGGAAGTCTTGGGCTTCTGTACATGTTGGTTTGTGACCAGTGAAACAGTAGCAGGCTGGTAGCCATGTTTGGAGTAACAAGGGGTGATGACTGTGGGGGCGGGGTGGTTACTATTTATCAGATCATGACTAGATAACAGGACACGGTGTGTATATAGAGTATGTACATTAGTTATTCTGCTGCTGCTGTTATACAACACATTGAAGGAATGCTGTTCTTAGCCTTATATATCTATATCACTCTGTGAAGCCCAAATCCAGTGGGTTTAACAAAGTGTCAAAATGGGACTCGTGAACATAGTGACAGTGACTATGCTTCACTCTGGTGCCCAGTTTAACCACTGCCTTCCAGTCACCGTTCAGCCGCTTCTGCCTTTCATAGGGTGTGTTCCAAATGGCTCCCTGTTCTCAATGATGAGGGCTCAAATAGCACCCTACCCTCAACACAATGTGGCTGTTCCTAAGCCGAGCAGAACCCACGTTGACACGACAACCAGTCGGACAACCAGTCGGACAACCAGTCGGACAACCAGTCGGACAACCAGTCGGACAACCAGTCGGACGTCACCACTGTCTTCACCTGTGCCTTTTTCGATTGTCTTAAGTCTGAACTTTACTCCTATTTTAAAGGTTTATTATAGTTATATAAATATATATTGTGTTTTTACTATGTTCCGTTGTTTTGCTTTCGCATTGATTAAATGATTCTCTTGAATCGTGAGTCGCTTCTGGACGAGGACCTGTGTTTGTCTGAGTAGAACGAAGTTCTGGCTTGGGTTGTCTCCTCCTCTCTCCTAAAGCCTGATTTGGGGCACCTCGTAGAGCCCAAAGGTATGCCATCCAACGGCCCATCCAATTAAGACAACTATCCAGACAGTTTCTCATTAATATGAAAATTAAACATTCAAAATGCACATTGTTGTATTTCTTAGTTGCGTTCAGGATGTCGGCAGACAGTTTTCCTGAATGTTTGTGTCAACAGGAGGAGGTTTGAAACAGGCTGCAGTCATGAGACCCTTGCTTAACTGTGCCTCTATTCTCCTCAAATCACAAGCTAGTTCGCGCACTACATTTGGCCTAGATACCGTCAAAAAGTGGTGCACTGAATGTAGATTAGGGTGACTTTTAGGTTGCAGATTGGGACGTCTCAGCAAGCCTCAATGCTAGTTTAGTGTAGAGGCGGTGGCACCAAAATAAACTCCTTCACAGATGACTGTTGTTTCTGCCTGTTTGTGTTCATTTACTTGTAATCTGTTTTAGGATCATCTAATCTAGTTAGACCCACAGACCTGCTGTCTGGTTCGGGATCATCTAATCTAGTTAGACCCACAGACCTGCTGTCTGGTTCAGGATCATCTAATCTAGTTAGACCCACAGACCTGCTGTCTGGTTCAGGATCATCTAATCTAGTTAGACCCACAGACCTGCTGTCTGGTTCAGGATCATCTAATCTAGTTAGACCCACAGACCTGCTGTCTGGTTCAGGATCACGATGTGCTTTCAAGATGCCAGAGAAGCTGGCAGGACGGACCTGCCAAGCACACATCGTCCAGCATGTTTGGAACACAGCTCCAGCCAAACGCTTTTCAATTAACTTTGTATTTTCTGTGAATAATTTCCCTCAATAATTTTCCCTGAATAATGTCTTTCCAAAAATATGTGCAGTGTACATTTGGTTTGTTGTTTGTTATCGTTTTTTGGCAGGTCTGTGTACACGATATGTGTGTTAAGTGAGGTGACAATGAGTTTGATGTGTGTTTCTATAAAGTGTGGATGTAGGTTGTAGATGTAGGTTTATACATAGTATTGGTGTAGGTTCATGCATAGTATTGATGTAGGTTGTAGATGTAGGTTTATACATAGTATTGATGTAGGTTGTAGATGTAGGTTTATACATAGTATTGATGTAGGTTGTAGATGTAGGTTTATACATAGTATTGATGTAGATGTAGGTTTATACATAGTATTGATGTAGGTTGTAGATGTAGGTTCATACATAGTGTAGATGTAGGTTTATACATAGTATTTATGTAGGTTGTAGATGTAGGTTTATACATAGTATTGATGTAGGTTGTAGATGTAGGTTTATACATAGTATTGATGTAGGTTGTAGATGTAGGTTTATACATAGTATTGATGTAGGTTGTAGATGTAGGTTTATACATAGTATTGATGTAGGTTGTAGATGTAGGTTTATACATAGTATTGATGTAGGTTGTAGATGTAGGTTTGTACATAGTATTGGTGTAGGTTGTAGATGTAGGTTTATACATAGTATTGGTGTAGGTTGTAGATGTAGGTTTATACATAGTATTGATGTAGGTTGTAGATGTAGGTTCATACATAGTATTGGTGTAGGTTGTAGATGTAGGTTTATACATAGTATTGGTGTAGGTTGTAGATGTAGGTTTATACATAGTATTGATGTAGGTTGTAGATGTAGGTTCATACATAGTATTGATGTAGGTTGTAGATGTAGGTTCATACATAGTATTGATGTAGGTTCATACATAGTATTGATGTAGGTTGTAGATGTAGGTTCATACATAGTATTGATGTAGGTTCATACATAGTATTGATGTAGGTTTATACATAGTATTGATGTAGGTTGTAGATGTAGGTTTATACATAGTATTGGTGTAGGTTGTAGATGTAGGTTTATACATAGTATTGATGTAGATTTTTACATTGTATTGATGTAGGTTTTTACATTGTATTGATGTAGGTTTTTACATTGTATTGATGTAGGTTTTTACATAGTATTGATGTAGGTTTTTACATAGTATTGATGTAGGGTTTTATATAGTATTGATGTAGGTTTTTACATTGTATTGATGTAGGTTTTTACATTGTATAGATGTAGGTTTTTACATTGTATAGATGTAGGTTTTTACATTGTATAGATGTAGGTTTTTACATAGTATTGATGTAGGTTTTTACATATTATTGATGTAGGTTTTTACATAGTATTGATGTAGGTTTTTACATAGTATTGATGTAGGTTTTTACATAGTATTGATGTAGGGTTTTATATAGTATTGATGTAGGTTTTTACATAGTATGATGTAGGTTTTTATATAGTATTGATGTAGGTTGTAGATGTAGGTTTTTTATAGTATTGATGTAGGTTTTTACATAGTATTGATGTAGGTTTTTATATAGTATTGATGTAGGTTGTAGATGTAGGTTTTTACATAGTATGAATGTAGGTTTTTACATAGTATTGATGTAGGTTTTTACATAGTATTGATGTAGGTTTTTACATAGTATTGATGTAGGTTTTTACATTGTATTGATGTAGGTTTTTACATTGTATTGATGTAGGTTTTTACATTGTATTGATGTAGGTTTTTACATGTATTGATGTAGGTTTTTACATAGTATTGATGTAGTTTTTTACATTGTATTGATGTAGGTTTTTACATTGTATTTATGTAGGTTTTTACATAGTATTGATGTAGGTTTTTACTTAGTGTTGATGTAGGTTTTTATATAGTATTGATGTAGGTTTTTACATAGTATTGATGTAGGTTTTTACATAGTATTGATGTAGGTTTTTACATAGTATTGATGTAGGTTTTTATATAGTATTGATGTAGGTTTTTATATAGTATTGATGTAGGTTTTTACATGTTGATGTATTTTTATATAGATTGATGTAGGTTTTTACATAGTATTGATGTAGGTTTTTATATAGTATTGATGTATGTTTTTATATAGTATTGATGTAGGTTTTTATATAGTATTGATGTAGGTTTTTACATTGTATTGATGTAGGTTGTAGATGTAGGTTTTTATATAGTATTGATGTAGGTTTTTATATAGTATTGATGTAGGTTTTTATATAGTATTGATGTAGGTTTTTATATAGTATTGATGTAGGTTTTTATATAGTATTGATGTAGGTTTTTACATAGTATTGATGTAGGTTTTTATATAGTATTGCTGTAGGTTTTTATATAGTATTGATGTAGGTTTTTATATAGTATTGATGTAGGTTTTTACATAGTATTGATGCAGGTTTTTACATAGTATTGATGCAGGTTTTTACATAGTATTGATGTAGGTTTTTATATAGTATTGATGTAGGTTTTTACATTGTATTGATGTAGGTTTTTATATAGTATTGATGTAGGTTTTTACATTGTATTGATGTAGGTTGTAGATGTAGGTTTTTATATAGTATTGATGTAGGTTTTTACATAGTATTGATGTAGGTTTTTACATTGTATTGATGTAGGTGTTTATATAGTATTGATGTAGGTTTTTACATAGTATTGATGTAGGTTTTTACTTAGTATTGATGTAGGTTTTATATAGTATTGATGTAGGTTTTTACATAGTATTGATGTAGGTTTTTACATAGTATTGATGTAGGTTTTCCATAGTATTGATGTAGGTTTTTATATAGTATTGATGTAGGTTTTTACATTGTATTGATGTAGGTTGTGTCTAGGGTCGTTAGATAATAGGCGGGTCCAGCAGCACCAGAGCACCCTGCACTAATGAGTACACCTCTGGTTTCCTCAGCATGTTAATTATATACCGCCTCAGCTATTTCCCATACGGACTGCAGATCTGCTTCCTCTGTGTCCTGGGTCCCTGATGGGGCTGGTGGAGCATAAGAGCCCTGCTGAGCCCCACAAGACAGGCGCTAATTGAAAACAGACCAGAACTTGTTCCCAGAAAGAATCTGCTGAGTACGAACAAACTCCTCACATTCCAGGACAATGAACTCCACTGGGAAATAAATAAATTAATCCACACATGCTGAATGTGTTGTCAGAACAAATGGCTGGTGTTGAGTTTGCGCTGACCTTTTAACCATTGGTGTGGTTAGCTGTTGTCCACATCAGAGGTTGTGAGGAGGTGCACTTGACAGAGTCAGTTTTCCTGTGTGTAATGTCAGCGCAAACATACAGATTAAACGCCACACTGCTGAAGTAGATTGTCCTCATGAAATGTCATGAATTTGTTTAAAAGTAGCAGTATATCCAGTAGCAGTATATACCTGGTTCTGTTGTGCCAGGAATGGATTGTAGAGTGACACTATAGGGTGCAGAGTGAGACTATAGGGTGTAGAGTGGGACTATAGGGTGTAGAGTGACACTATAGGGTGTAGAGTGAGACTATAGGGTGTAGAGTGAGACTATAGGGTGTACACTATAGGGTGTAGAGTGAGACTATAGGGTGTAGAGTGAGACTATAGGGTGTAGAGTGAGACTATAGGGTGTAGAGTGAGACTATAGGGTGTAGAGTGACACTATAGGGTGTAGAGTGACACTATAGGGTGTAGAGTGACACTATAGGGTGTAGAGTGAGACTATAGGGTGTAGAGTGAGACTATAGGGTGTAGAGTGAGACTATAGGGTGTAGAGTGAGACTTTAGAGTGTAGAGTGACACTATAGGGTGTAGAGTGAGACTTTAGAGTGTAGAGTGACAATATAGGATGTAGAGTGAGACTTTAGAGTGAGACTATATAGGGTGTAGAGTGAGACTATATAGGGTGTAGAGTGACACTAAATAGGGTGTAGAGTGACACTAAATAGGGTGTTGAGTGAGGCTATATAAAGTGTAGTGACACTAAATAGGGTAGAGTGACACTAAATAGGGTGTAGAGTGAGGCTATATAAACTGTAGTGTCACTATAGGTTGTAGAGTCCCATTGGGGAAGGAACTTGCTGCTTTTTTCCATTTCGATAATCCCTCACACACTGACACCTTCACTGGGAAGGTCAAAAATCTTCCGTAAAACATCAGAACTTCCTTCTAAAGAAAACCCTGTTTTTCCATTACTTCCTGAGAATAAAGAACAAATATTAGGGTTAGGAAGTCTCTGGCGTTCCAAATTACCTGCTATTCCCTATTTAGGCACTTGTCAAAATGAATGTGCTCCAAAGGGATTAGAGCATCATTTGTTATGTAGTGTGTACTTCCTATTGCTTCTTCCTGAATCTAATCAGGCTGTGTGATGCATTTATCAAGGCATTTGCCAATGGCAGGAAATGGCTGTAAAAATATGACAATGGAATTTAGCTTAAAATCTATAGCGCACATTTTCAGGGACCTGTAGACGGGAAATAATAAATACTGTTCCTGGGAGAAGTGTTACCAGCGCACTCTAGTTTAGTAAGAATATCTGAATTTCTGACAGACTTTCTACCTCAGTTTTTGTGGAATTTGGTCAGCTGTCTTGTGACAAGGTCCTGTCACCCGTTCATCTCTATTGTTTTCCTTTCTAATCAACAGTGAAGGAAGGAGAAGGACAAGATGTCGAAACTACTGCACAACAAGGGGAAAGAGAACGCCACTCACCCTGACATAATGTAGACATTTTCATTTATAGAGGAGAGGAAGAGAGGGAGGAATATAGAGGAGAGGAAGAGAGGGAGGAATATAGAGGAGAGGAAGAGAGGGAGGAATATAGAGGAGAGGAAGAGAGGGAGGAATATAGAGGAGAGGAAGAGAGGGAGGAATATAGAGGAGAGGAAGAGAGGGAGGAATATAGAGGAGAGGAAGAGAGGGAGGAATATTAAGAGAAGGGTGGAGAAATAGAGTTAGAGAATATATAAGGACGCAGAAATGGCTATTCATAGAAGACATGCTATGTGCACACCGCCCCAAAGATTTGAAGGAAACCGAGCTGCACTTCCTAAATTCTTATGTGTTAAATGTAACCAGTGAAGTACAAATCTATTTATTTTTCCTTGTCATCTAAACATTACAAAATCAGTGTTTATGTGAAATGTCTTTGTATAATTTCAGCTAAATAAATATGACTTGTTTATTATGTAATTATTTCCCACAATATACGGCAATGTAAACAATTTTTTCCAATGCAAAAAAAAATATTTCAATGAAATTTAGGGAGCAATTGAGAGGGTGAGAGACAAAGAAACAAAAACAGAAGGATTTGTTCTGTGAAATTAAAATGTGCATATGTATTACCACTTTCATACTTACTGCTTGAGCAATGTTGTTTTATTTATTCGGTGTTATGCTAATTAGGCATATATAATTTAAACTGACTACAGGCAGAGAGAGGAAGAGTAAACCGTAGTCTTGAAAGATGCTTGAGTTCCAAACAGCATCTGTTATATCCCCAGGCAGGGCACTCATATTTAACTCAGCATAAATATTTTAAATCACGCTGCTCATTTAATATTAACACTTCATCTTGATGCGCTGCTTGGCTCATAATGAAATCAAATAACTTTATATCTGCCACTCACTGTGTAGACTAACAATAAAATGCCCTTTTACATTTTTTTTTGTCCTCTGGCAGTGTTACTTCCTGGTGTGGAGATAACCACAGAAGTGTTACTTCCTGGTGTGGAGTGGAGTTGACCCCGGCAGTGTTACTTCCTGGTGTGGAGATGTCCTCTGGCAGTGTTACTTCCTGGTGTGAAGATGATCACAGCAGTGTTACTTCCTGGTGTGGAGTGGAGTTGACCCCGGCAGTGTTACTTCCTGGTGTGGAGATGTCCTCGGCAGTGTTACTTCCTGGTGTGGAGATGTCCTCTGGCAGTGTTACTTCCTGGTGTGGAGATGTCCTCTGGCAGTGTTACTTCCTGGTGTGGAGATGTCCTCTGGCAGTGTTACTTCCTGGTGTGGAGATGTCCTCGGCAGTGTTACTTCCTGGTGTGGAGATGTCCCCGGGCAGTGTTACTTCCTGGTGTGGAGTTGACCCCGGCAGTGTTACTTCCTGGTGTGGAGTTGACCCCGGCAGTGTTACTTCCTGGTGTGGAGTTGACCCCGGCAGTGTTACTTCCTGGTGTGGAGTTGACCCCGGCAGTGTTACTTTCTGTTGTGGAGATGTCCTCTGGCAGTGTAACTTCCTGGTGTGGAGATGACCTCTGGCAGTGTTACTTCCTGGTGTGGAGTTGACCACAGCAGTGTTACTTCCTGGTGTGGAGTGAGTTGACCCCAGCAGTGTTACTTCCTGGTGTGGTGTGGAGTTGACCACAGCAGTGTTACTTCCTGGTGTGGAGTGAGTAAATCATCTAGGGGAACAGAATCTCTGTAAACGTAAATACAACAAAAATAACAAACCTTTCGGGGCGTTTTTAATAACTTCTTCCCTACTCCTCATTACAATATAATTAGTACAATGCATTGTTCCTCTTTTATATATTGGACATTTCCTAAAAGGTTGCTTCTATATAAGCTGTCATGTGCTTTTTCTTCATTTTGATGTCCATAAAAAGATGGACATCATAGGAGCTGCTTCATAGGAGCTTAGCAGGGTGGCGACAACAGACCCAGCTCAATCTACAATCAGAAATGTTTCAAATGACATCCTATCCCCTACAGAGTACACTCTTCTTATGGATAGTGTATTTAATAGGGAATGTGGTGACATGTGGACCCCCTGTTGAGGGTTGAACACAGGCTGTACCTGGGGATGGAAGGTTCTGGAATGTGACAGGCTGTACCTGGGGATGGAAGGTTCTGGAATGTGACAGGCTGTACCTGGGGATGGAAGATTCTGGAATGTGACAGGCTGTACCTGGGATGGAAGGTTCTGGAATGTGACAGGCTGTACCTGGGGATGGAAGGTTCTGGAATGTGACAGGCTGTACCTGGGGATGGAAGGTTCTGGAACGTGGGAGAGTATTCTTCAGGCTGCCTGTTAGTTTTGTTGTTATAGTCCCCGACACAGGAAGCCCAGTCTGCTGGGGTGGTGACCAATTTGTGTTGCCTGCCTAAAAAAATGCTGACTGCCCCTTCCCTCCACACCCAGATCCCCAACCCCCCCCGCCTTCCGCTTCCCCCACCGCTCCTCCTGCTCCCCACAAAAACCTCCCCCCACCCCCGGCAGGGTTCGAGACATACTCGCCAGCTTTTTTTCTGTGTGTTTTCCACCCAATAATGTTTGATATGAATTCCTGACAAACTCATATAGCAACACTAACAATGTTTTCTGTTGGAGGAACCTTTTTACACTGTCTTAGATCTACACTGTGATTTCAACACTTTCAGTTAGCTTTCTGCTGACCTAAACGGCTGTCAGGAATGCATGAATAATGTGTTTGCTTTTTCTGAAGATCTTAATGGAAAAGCGAATATTTGGTAAACCTGAAGTCATTTCCTGAGGAAGCAGCAGTAATCTGACTGTTTCATTTCTGACGGTGCACATTATCTCCAGACTAGCTGCTAGCAGGTTTGGTGGGCAGACCACACAACTGTCTGGGTCATGGTTCCCTGAAACCTGTTCTCGGTGAAACCCACACACAAGGATATCTTTTTCTATTTCTCCCTAAATATAGATATTAAATGATGTCAACATAATTTGACGCAGTTAGCCTGGACATCTAGTATGTCCTGATGTTATATAGTGACAACCTCTTCTGGGTGTGTGTGTGTTTAATAAACTCCTGACCATATTGACCACTTCCTTCTGCCATTTATTGGCCAATCGGTATTGTGATGAGTCTGTTCTCTTGGGTCAGTAACATGTCTACCCCCCTCTACTCACTGACCCCACTCTACTACCCCCTCTCTACTCTTTAAATGAGTCACTTTATTTATTTTGAGGTTTACAGTCAGATTTGTTGAGAAAATGTATTATTTTGGTTCCAGTTGTCATGTTTTTCCACCCATAAAGCTCACTGAACCGAGGGGCAAATGTGAAGAAAATTTAAATGCAGTCAGCCAACTGGCTGTGCCCTGTGAAGTCTTGCTTTAGCTAAATCTGTCAGCCGGTTTGTCTATCTCACGCGAGTATCAGACGACATCATCTAACACCACAGTCACAGCCCGTCCTCTTCTTCACTTCTCTCCCTGTTTCTCTACTGTCTCAAGTTGTCTCTATCTCTCCTGTTGTCTCTTCGGATTCTCTCTCAGCAATTTGGCCAAAAAGCACTTTCCGTAAGTCCTAATAACAAAAATATTTCGGAGAAAACATTGAGTACAACCTGTGCTCCCTGGGCGGCCAACAATCTGTCAGATCGCCTCTCAATATTGTTGACTTCCATTGCTCTCCTGTCGTTTCTCTCTCTACTCTCGCTCTCTCTGTCTTTTCTTTCGCTCATTCTCTCAAAATGTTTCTTTGTTTCCACGTAGACTATCGAAGGGCAATCATACAGACATGCAGTATGAAATGATAGCCTAGAAAGTTAATAAAATAATCAGAGTCAACAAAACAATACTTTCAGAAATGAACAAGGACATTAATAAAATACTGACAAAGACACAGTTTGTAATATATTAGTCCTGGCTGGTCTGTTAATAAAGATACAGCCTGTAATATAGCTATTGTGTAGTTCCACGGATGTGACAGGGAGCTACAGGTTTGCAGCTTTTGGCTTTATTTTCAATTTATTTTCACATTTCTTTAGAATTAGGTGAGATAGCATCTCTCGTAAGTCTGTCCAATTATCTTAGTTTAGGAGAGACTCCAGCTCTTTATCAGCATATGGCTATTTATCTTTTCTTGTCCTTGTCTTTCATGCATTCAAAATGTTTCTTTCCACATAGAAGCTGGCCAAGACAGGACCACAAAGCGTTCCCCTAACCCTAAACCTGCAGGGTTCAAATATGTCGGAGATGGTCTGGTCGCTAAAACACGACACGTCGGTGTGGAACTTGGATTCGGAGCTGCAAGCGTGGCCGCTAAGTCTCACATGAAAGCAACATTCCAGACAGCAAACGTCATGATGTCTGTCTGCCTGGTCTGCCGCTATGTCTGTCACTGTGGTGTGTGTGTTTGTGTGTGTGTGTTTGTGTGTGTGCATGCGTGAGTGTGTGTTTGTGTGTGTGTGTGTGTCTGTGTGTGTGTTTGTGTGTTTGCTTGTGTGCATGTGTGTGTGTGTGTTTGTGTGTGTGTGTGTGCATGCGTGAGTGTGTGTTTGTGTGTGTGTCTGTGTGTGTGTGTGTGTGTGTTTGCGTTCGTGCAGTTGTGCGAAGATACGATGATGTGAGTAAATGACGCACATGGAACTGAGATTATTTTTGAGAGAGTCAGCGTTTTCTTTTGGCCTCATGTTCCTCTTTCTTTCGAATATTCAGGGTTCAAAATAAACCACGGATGAAACGACTGTAACACTGACCTCTGTCTGCTATTCTTTTTACTTGCAATGCTTCCTTAGCTACACATCAAAAAGTTTCCTTTTAAGTTATTTAGCAGACAATTGTATCCAAATCAACACAGTGGTAGGTTAGAAAACACTTCTAGATTTGTTGTTGGAACTGACCTCACATCAGAATTAAATGCACTACGCTGGCATTGCAACTACTGTGTTTTTCCAGTTGACCTGCAACTGGACAGTAGGATTATTAACAATTATACAATAACTGTTATTCAGTAACTACTATGAACATGTCGAATTTAATAAATTAATACACTTTTACATTAATTTACAAAATGGTATCCGAAAGCGAGTTCCTGTGGTACATTACTGAATATGCACCGACTCCTCCCCCTTCTCTCTCAGCATCATGTTAAATCTAACATGAGCGAAACTAACCCGGCACCATGGCAACCACTTAGTCAGCCAATTAGGACGGGCATGGGAGATGCGCTCCAACATTTGCACATTCTCCATTTGACAAGACAGGTTGTCTTCTCAGCAGTTCCGCCGAGCTTAACTGAATGTTCCCTACAATTACATTTTAATAGCTTTCACACCACAAACGTTTTTCCAAGGAAGCGACACGGGAGAGAGTTTGTAATTATAACGTGTCTGTACTCCTGCCGTAGCTGTTGATGGGAGTAATTATGAACTAATTATATATATATCGTGTTGATGAGCTGGAGGACCGTGTTACTGCTGTGAGATCAATGGCAGGTTTTAGCGGGGGAGGAACACCGTAGGAAGGACAACACCAAAGCCTATGGAATACAAACTCCACATGGCACCATTAAACCAAAAACCACACCCTGAAATTCCTAATACAAATAGCTATGTTAAGTGTTTGATAGCATTCTGACATCACCACACAGTCTGCCAATATTACGCATTTATGTTAAGTGTTTGATAGCATTCTGACATCACCACACAGTCTGCCAATATTACGCATTTATGTTAAATGTTTGGTAGCATTCTGACATCACCACACAGTCTGCCAATATTAAGCATTTATGTTAAGTGTTTGGTAGCATTCTGACATCACCACACAGTCTGCCAGTATTAAGCATTTATGTTAAGTGTTTGGTAGCATTCTGACATCACCACACAGTCTGCCAATATTAAGCATTTATGTTAAATGTTTGGTAGCATTCTGACATCACCACACAGTCTGCCAATATTAAGCATTTATGTTAAGTGTTTGATAGCATTCTGACATCACCACACAGTCTGCCAGTATTAAGCATTTATGTTAAGTGTTTGGTAGCATTCTGACATCACCACACAGTCTGCCAATATTAAGCATTTATGTTAAGTGTTTGGTAGCATTCTGACATCACCACACAGTCTGCCAGTATTAAGCATTTATGTTAAATGTTTGGTAGCATTCTGACATCACCACACAGTCTGCCAATATTAAGCATTTATGTTAAGTGTTTGGTAGCATTCTGACATCACCACACAGTCTGCCAATATTAAGCATTTATGTTAAGTGTTTGGTAGCATTCTGACATCACCACACAGTCTGCCAATATTACGCATTTATGTTAAGTGTTTGGTAGCATTCTGACATCACCACACAGTCTGCCAGTATTAAGCATTTATGTTAAATGTTTGGTAGCATTCTGACATCACCACACAGTCTGCCAATATTAAGCATTTATGTTAAGTGTTTGGTAGCATTCTGACATCACCACACAGTCTGCCAATATTAAGCATTTATGTTAAGTGTTTGGTAGCATTCTGACATCACCACACAGTCTGCCAATATTAAGCATTTATGTTAAGTGTTTGGTAGCATTCTGACATCACCACACAGTCTGCCAGTATTAAGCATTTATGTTAAGTGTTTGGTAGCATTCTGACATCACCACACAGTCTGCCAATATTAAGCATTTATGTTAAGTGTTTGGTAGCATTCTGACATCACCACACAGTCTGCCAGTATTAAGCATTTATGTTAAATGTTTGGTAGCATTCTGACATCACCACACAGTCTGCCAATATTACGCATTTATGTTAAGTGTTTGGTAGCATTCTGACATCACCACACAGTCTGCCAATATTAAGCATTTATGTTAAGTGTTTGATAGCATTCTGACATCACCACACAGTCTGCCAATATTACGCATTTATGTTAAGTGTTTGATAGCATTCTGACATCACCACACAGTCTGCCAATATTACGCATTTATGTTAAGTGTTTGATAGCATTCTGACATCACCACACAGTCTGCCAATATTACGCATTTATGTTAAGTGTTTGATAGCATTCTGACATCACCACACAGTCTGCCAATATTACGCATTTATGTTAAGTGTTTGGTAGCATTCTGACATCACCACACAGTCTGCCAATATTAAGCATTTATGTTAAGTGTTTGGTAGCATTCTGACATCACCACACAGTCTGCCAGTATTAAGCATTTATGTTAAGTGTTTGGTAGCATTCTGACATCACCACACAGTCTGCCAATATTACGCATTTATGTTAAGTGTTTGGTAGCATTCTGACATCACCACACAGTCTGCCAATATTAAGCATTTATGTTAAGTGTTTGGTAGCATTCTGACATCACCACACAGTCTGCCAATATTAAGCATTTATGTTAAGTGTTTGGTAGCATTCTGACATCACCACACAGTCTGCCAATATTAAGTATTTATGTTAAGTGTTTGGTAGCATTCTGACATCACCACACAGTCTGCCAATATTAAGTATTTATGTTAAGTGTTTGGTAGCATTTATGTTAATATTAAGTTTTTGGTAGCATGTTTATGAAGTGTTTGATAGCATTCTGACATCACCACACAGTCTGCCAATATTACTTTATGTTAAGTGTTTGGTAGCATTCTGACATCACCACACAGTCTGCCAGTATTAAGCATTTATGTTAAGTGTTTGGTAGCATTCTGACATCACCACACAGTCTGCCAGTATTAAGCATTTATGTTAAGTGTTTGGTAGCATTCTGACATCACCACACAGTCTGCCAATATTAAGCATTTATGTTAAGTGTTTGGTAGCATTCTGACATCACCACACAGTCTGCCAATATTACGCATTTATGTTAAGTGTTTGGTAGCATTCTGACATCACCACACAGTCTGCCAATATTAAGCATTTATGTTAAGTGTTTGATAGCATTCTGACATCACCACACAGTCTGCCAATATTACGCATTTATGTTAAGTGTTTGATAGCATTCTGACATCACCACACAGTCTGCCAATATTACGCATTTATGTTAAGTGTTTGGTAGCATTCTGACATCACCACACAGTCTGCCAATATTAAGCATTTATGTTAAGTGTTTGGTAGCATTCTGACATCACCACACAGTCTGCCAGTATTAAGCATTTATGTTAAGTGTTTGGTAGCATTCTGACATCACCACACAGTCTGCCAATATTACGCATTTATGTTAAGTGTTTGATAGCATTCTGACATCACCACACAGTCTGCCAATATTACGCATTTATGTTAAGTGTTTGGTAGCATTCTGACATCACCACACAGTCTGCCAATATTAAGCATTTATGTTAAGTGTTTGGTAGCATTCTGACATCACCACACAGTCTGCCAATATTAAGTATTTATGTTAAGTGTTTGGTAGCATTCTGACATCACCACACAGTCTGCCAATATTAAGTATTTATGTTAAGTGTTTGGTAGCATTCTGACATCACCACACAGTCTGCCAATATTAAGCATTTATGTTAAGTGTTTGATAGCATTCTGACATCACCACACAGTCTGCCAATATTACGCATTTATGTTAAGTGTTTGATAGCATTCTGACATCACCACACAGTCTGCCAATATTACGCATTTATGTTAAGTGTTTGGTAGCATTCTGACATCACCACACAGTCTGCCAATATTAAGCATTTATGTTAAGTGTTTGGTAGCATTCTGACATCACCACACAGTCTGCCAATATTAAGTATTTATGTTAAGTGTTTGGTAGCATTCTGACATCACCACACAGTCTGCCAATATTACGCATTTATGTTAAGTGTTTGGTAGCATTCTGACATCACCACACAGTCTGCCAATATTAAGTATTTATGTTAAGTGTTTGGTAGCATACTGTATCCTTAGCATGCATCAGCTGTGTGAGGTCTGAAACCAACAGACGCTGCCAGGCACCGTCACCATCTGTTGTTGTTTGGTTTGAGATCTCACCGTAAATCTCTCTTCTTAAGCAAACTCTAAATGTTTGCCGTGAATACCCTTTTTTTCTAACATGGTTGTTAGTTAGAAATCATTGTTTGGCTGTGCAAAAACAGCCAGTTCTTTTTCTGTCTGTCAACAATCCAATTTCCCAGAAATATGCCGGCTTTTTAGGTCATCCTGATTTTGAGGATATTGTTTTTGCACCTTATTGGGTAGATCTGTTGTTCTGCAGAAGTTAGCAGAACATCCAACACCTACCTTCTAAAGGGGTTGCTGATATGCAACAGGTTTTTTCTTTCTGTCACATCCAACACCTACCTTCTATTGGGGGTTTCTGATATGCAACGGTTTTTTTCTTCCTTTTTCCGTAACCCAGTTTAACCAAGTTCCCTATGACAAGAGTGTTCCAAATACAAAATGGCACTTCTCGGCCTTCAATTGTCTTTAACAATCAATCAGGAAATGTGTGTATAAACCTATTGTATGTGAACATGTTGTCGTTGGTATTAAGCATCTGACACACCGCCCTGTCCTCTCTGTGTACTAAAATTAGATTACCTGTTAAATCTGAGAGGCATGACTGGCCTGTGATTGA
The DNA here is from genome assembly GCA_029465975.1 of Dallia pectoralis. NCBI lineage: Eukaryota > Metazoa > Chordata > Actinopteri > Esociformes > Umbridae > Dallia > Dallia pectoralis. The sequence goes on along the minus strand of CM055737.1, from coordinate 1,839,494 downwards.
ATTAGATACCGGGAATCTCACATCCAGACGGTTTACTTCCGTCATCCAAATCAAATCAAGCTCTACTTACGTGGCACATTGCTCAACGTGGAAGACCTGGACAAGCCCTCACTTGTTTATTAGTTATATTGCCCTCACTTGTTTCCCTAATCATTGTCCTTATTTGAGTTCCTCCTTTCCTAGTGTGTCTTGTTGGTCTTTGTCTGGCAGATGCCTCGCGTAACGTTTCTTTATGTCTTGTTCTTCTTTCGTGTTTTTTCGTAATAGTTACACTTTGTTTAATAAATTGTTCACCCTGGGCTTGTGTCTGACTCCACATTCGTTACATACTATAAAGGTAACGGTAGGTTAATACTGGAACAAGGCAGCTAGCTTGCTACTAAGGACAGTTTACAGAGGGGGAAAAGCCACGGCTCTATTTTCAAGTCTATATAGCAGCTCTATTGCTGAAACGCCAATCCTTTATCTGCCGTTTCCAGAGCTTTTCCCAATTTCTTTGAGACTGGCAACAGGACGTAGATAAGTAGTCAATTTTAAATAACATCTTTCCCTGATTCCCTTAATATTACAAGTAGCATTTTCTCAGTTCACATGGTGGCTATCTGATATGCATTTAATTAGATATGTTAAATCCAACATGTTTTTGGTGCAACCAACATTACCAAAACTCAGTGGGGGGTCACACATTTAATATGCAAATATTTAATAAAAAACACATAAATCCAACAGGGATCTGAAATAAATATTGGGTTTTACCATAAACGGTTCTATCATACATATGACGTGTATATACAGCACCGGTAGCTCCGGTGAAATATTATTTGGCTATTACCACAGACACAACTACAAAAACTTTACATCAGTAGTCAATCAATCACTCTCAGAGTAGGTTAAGGTTAGACCACACTGAACCATTGGTGCACGGACTACTCACATTAATCTAGGGTGACACAGTGTTTAAAATATTTGTACCTGTGCTATTCAGTCAGTTCGTCGTAGTTACTACATTAAAATTATCAATATCATATCGACATGAATATTGCAAAAAATACAAGCAACGATTGCGTGAGAACACCTGAGTTTACAGAAAATGCAACAATAAAACACAGCTGTTATAAGTTAAACACTGTATATCTGAAATATATTTATGAAAAATTAAATGCTATTTTGTATTATTTATTGAATTCAGTATCAGTGTATTTAGCTCTTCACAGTATCAAGCCTTTCTACACACATTTACATATATTTTTTTTAAAACAACAGTAGCTAATAAATGGTCACAGTGATGTCCTCTGAATGCATTACAACACAGTCTGATATTTATTTCTCTACTGCAGCGATGTTACAGTTTGAACAAATAGTGGTGATTGAAACAGACGCCGGTGCACCGCACATTTCCATCTGTAGGTGGCATCAGACCCAGAGGTCATACCCAATACTGGTTCTGCTGTAAAGCAGGGGGTGTGGTTCTAATAAGACCAACAGAACTCTCCGGATCTACGCCCTCCAATGAGCAGAGTGGCAGCAGACTGGCGTTGTGATTGGCCGGGAGCCACCCGGGCAGGGCGGGGCTTCCAGGGCAGCTCACGCTCAGCGGGGTCACAACCACGGAGGGAACGGTCAAGCTCGTCTGCGGCTGACCGTGATAGGCCGATGGGGTTGAGGATGTGGGCGGCGGCCCGGGATTGACATGTTTCTGCTTCCTAGTCCTATTGCGTCGCAGCAGCAGAACCAGAACCAACAGCAGAATGACCAATAGGAGCAGAGCTAGCAGCGGTAGGACCACCAGTAGAGGGTTGGAGGTATTCTGGGGGTACGACTCTACTCGCACGGGCGTATTCACAATTGGAATCTCATTTTCCTCTTCCTCTTGACCCAAATTTGGCTTGCCCAGAGTTGTGCCTGTTCCTGACGTGTTATTCTGGTTGGTGTTTCCCCAGCGGTTGTGACCTTTAACCTTCTGATGGGTCTTCCTGGGTCTCGGTGTGGTCAGAAACGATGTGGACACGGCGGACACCGTCGTTTGTTTTGTTTTGTTCAGGGCCAAAGTGAAAGTGGTCACGCTAGGACTCTCTGTAGTTTGGAATACAGACGGATCATATGGAACAACTGTGAACCAGAACTCTCCTTCGGCTGGCGGGACATTCTCCGCTTTCAGAATAAAGATAAACGAGTCGTTTAGCTCTCGCACTCCACTCATATTAGCCCTGAGCTCAATGTACAGCTTCTCCTGCCTCACCTCCTGATAAGAGAACGACACCACCGGTTCGGTCTTCTCCCCAGCTTTGGCGTTCCCTCTGATCAGCTTTCCGTATTTAGGCTGTGAGACAACTTCAAAGAGAGGATCGCTGCCAGTTAGAGCAACCAGCTCAGAGGCATTGAGGAAACCGGAGTTGACTTTGACCAAGACCCCGTTGGGTATTCTCACCCACTTGCCGAACTCCACCAAGGGCTCGACTGTGATGTTGACGACCTGTTCTGTCAGGTTCGCTTCCGACGTAAATGCAATAAACCGGAAGCAGTCCTGACCAGAAGTGAGGCTTGTCATGTGATAAAACAGTCTTCCCATTCTTAGATCCTCCTGTTCAAACTGACCGACCTCCCGGCCATCCGGGCGGAGGATCTCTCCGTTTAGCGGCGGACTGGTGATGCGGTAGTGAACGGTGGTGTTTCTCCCATTGGTCTCTGCAGCCAGACTCTCCTGGTTTAGCTCTACGGAGGCCTGTCCCTGCTTCAGAACCAGCCCAGTGTTGTTCACCAGGGAGATGGTAATCTCTTTCACATCCAGGTTAAAGAGCTTGTAAACAGGCTTGTGGTGACCATCAGAGACGCTAACATAAAAGGCGCCCGAGTTACGACTACCGTCGTGGACGAAGTAGACGTTCCCGTCGTTGATCTGAGCCTGAGTAAAAGACAACACCGACTCATTCAGGGCTCCTCTTCGGGCCAGATAGCCGTTGTTGGGTTGGCTAATGATGGTGTACTGGATGACCTCCGCTGGGTCGTCCAGGTCTTCCACGTTGAGGTTCTCCGGTCCCAGGGGAACAGAGTCCCCCTGGACCAACATCAGACTTGGAGCTTTGGTCTTCAGGACGGGCGGCTGATCGTTCACAGGGATCACCGTGAGGTTGAAACATTCCTCCAGCACCTAGCGAAAGGAGGAAGAAGACGCAGTGGAAATTGTCCATGGCAACAGCACATAGAAACTATCTTCTGCTTTATATTTTAAAAGCAGAACTCAGTGAGCCCATTCAATTATAATGTAGAAACCGACAAAAACCCAACGTATTATCAAGACGGTTGGTTGGTTATCACTCACCTGGCTGTCATCCAGAGGGCGTTGGGCTGATTTGCCCTTGAGATTCAGCCATGTGTCAAAAACAAAGTGGTCGTGTAGCGTCTCCGAGTCATCGTGGCGGTATGTGATGCCATACTTGTTCAGGATGTATTGGGAGAAGTTTGGTTTCTCTGAAGTGAGGTTCCTTTCTCCCACCACAATCACCCCGTGCTCAGGTAGAGACGTAACCTGGAACCAGATCTCGTGGGAGCTGCGCTGGGGTGTGGGCAGCTTGGACAACAAGTTTGATGCGTCTAGCATGGACTTGGTGATAACAACACTGTCACCTTCTGTCACCACAGCACCTTGAATGCAACAAGAGGCGACCAGTGAACTACTGAGGAAAAACATCAGCACCATGTACATTTGGTTGTGGTTCCAATTTCATGAATCACTGGCTCACCTGTGTTGGCGAGGAGCGAAGTCTTGCGGTCAGGTCCAGCGTTTTCATACGAGATGTCAATCTTGAAGGTCTGGGTTTCCAGGGCGACAGGGGGTGAGGACACTGTGAAGGTCATGGAGTCCATGGCAGACCATCCAACAGAATCCACAACACTTTGTATGTACAAGACCTCCCCTTGGTCCAGCTGAAGAGAAAATAAATGTGGAAGAGGTAGACAAAGAGGAGTTGAAGGTGGAGGAAGAAACACATGTGGAAGAGGTAGACAAAGTGGAGGGGAAGGTGGAAGAGGAGGAAGTAAATGTGGAAGAGGATGATGAAGAACAGATGTTGGTGAAGAAAGATGAATTGGAAATGAAGGTGGATGAGGACGAGAAAGCCATAAACTTAGATGCAGAACTACATCTCTTTTTAATGTGTTCTCCTAGAAGCAGCTGATCTAGGACCAGATTCCCGATGCCCATGTGTTCATTTAGGATCTTAACTACTAAAACAGGTCCTAGATCTGTGGAGGAACTCTCACCATGGTCTGTGTGAAGGAGGAGGCATCCACTGTAGAGTTGTCCAACAGGATTGTGACCAGTCTGCCTAGTTTGGGTCGACGAATCACATTGAAAAGAATGGTGCGGTTTGCCGTCTCACTCCTGTCGTTGGTCACCGCCCACAAATTCTCCCTGGTGATTGGCATTGTAGAGCCTGTTGGCGTGGAAACCAAAGAGTTTAAAGAGACACAATCTCAAATTAAGTCTGACCTCTGGACACAATTCTGTTGTATAATGCTAAACCTGATGAGAGAACACGTTTTATTTCAAGAAGTGCATGTTTACATCTCTGTAAAAAACTGCTGGGCCAAGTATACATGGCTCTCAGAAGCGTTGTGGTGTCTGAAAACTGTAAACAGTCATTTTATGTGGGACTAAGGTCAGTAAGTGTTGACTTGTAAGATTGTACAACAGTTTCAAAATGTTAATCAATTTCAGGGTTTCCTGCAGGCAGTCACCTGTGATGACGTCAGACGACGACTATGATCAGAATCAGGTTTATTCACCAAGTCTGTTTACACACCCCAGGAATATTTTCTGACCCCCAGCTGCAGTGTTAGAACACACAGGGCAAACAGAGCGAAACACACAACACCAACAGTCAAGAGACCGTGTCTAAGTGTCAAATTGTGCAAAAGAGCAATATCTAGTTATATATACAGTTGGGCAAAAGTAGAGCCATGTCCAGATATGGTACAGGATGTACAGCGTGGTCATTCATAGGAACTTGCAGTTCCACAGTATGCTGTGTAAAACTCTATTGGTCTAAATTTGGTGCCCTGTATATTCTCTGTCACACACACACACACACAGACACACAGACACACAGACACTAATTCCAGTAAAGGGACAGCAACACTTTAACACCCAGAAGGCCCTCCCTTACCATATTTCCACACCCTTTGGTTTCAAGCATATCATTCGACAAACAAAGCATCAGTCTATATTTAGCCCCTGGTGCTAAAATTAGCACATGACTGGGCTGTTCCTAAATAAAGAACGTGATGAGATAATGATTTCCTCAAGGCAAACATAAAGGGTCTGCTCTGGGACTGGTGTTTAATTACCAACCAGTGACTCACAGTAAAGTGGCTCAGTCTAGCCCATATGCAGACGGACCGTAAATGGAGTGCTAGCATGTGCTGGGTGTCTGTTGTGAACGTTGAATTGTGAGATTCGGTTCTGGGTGTGGATCTTAATGTTGTTCTGCTGATGAACAGTTCCAGAACCAGACCTTGTGGTCCATGTTTCCATTGCAGATGGTTTATTTTAGGCCTATTGAACGCCATCAGTCCTCATTTTGAGATGTTCGTCTGTATGTATGTATGTGTGTGTGTGCATGTATATATATATGTGTGTGTGTGTGTGTGTGTGTGCATGTATATATATATGTGTGTGTGTGTGTGTGTGTGCATGTATGTGTATGTGTGTCCTACACCAAGACTCCTCAGAATAGTGATGTCACCTTTTAGACTTCTAATACGTTCTAGCACAGTGCAACAGCTATCCATTTATTTTACCTACATAAGCACCCTGTTTACTGTATATTCAGGACAAAAGGCTGTCTGAAGGAGGACCTTCTAGGTTACCTGGCAACACCTGAAGGTTCTGTTAGGAGGAGGGCTATATTGAACAGGGAGGTGTTACTTAGCAACAGAGAGGGGAGAGTTACCTGGGAACACCTTGATTGGCTGGTTGTTCTCCAAGCTTAGGACCAGTGCGCTGGCTGTGATGCTGAAGATCTGGCGGGGGGCAAAGTTCACCCCATCGTTCACCTGGAAGTTAAACCCTCCTGACATGGCACCTTGATGGGTGGAGAGCACAAACACATCTGGTTACCATGGCACCTTGATGGGGTGAGAGCACAAACACATCTGGTTACCATGGCACCTTGCTGGTGTGAGAGCACAAACACATCTGGTTACCATGGCATCCTTGGGTTCTTTATCTATCGAGAGTGTCAGAACAGGACAGCTGATCTAGCATGTTCTTTAAGGTTCTGTAGGCATCAATAGTCTCAGAACAGGACAGCTGATCTAGCATGTTCTTTAAGGTTCTGTAGGCATCAATAGTCTCAGAACAGGACAGCTGATCTAGCATGTTCTTTAAGGTTCTGTAGGCATCAATAGTCTCAGAACAGCTGATCTAGCATGTTCTTTAAGGTTCTGTAGGCATCAATAGTCTCAGAACAGGACAGCTGATCTAGCATGTTCTTTAAGGTTCTGTAGGCATCAATAGTCTCAGAACAGGACAGCTGATCTAGCATGGCGACTCACAGCGTGCCCTGGTAAAGCTTTCTGTGATGTGGGTTATTAACAAGTATGCTTCACTAGCCTACCAGCATCTAATGGAGGAGATAAGACGTCCATGGGCGGGTCTCAGACAGGCGTACCCATGTGAACAAACAGCAACTGTCCCTGGTTGATGTGTTGCATGGTGAAGTTCAGGAGTGGCCTGGAGGGGGCGCTCTTCAGCGCCAGGTGGCCATTACTCGGAGGCGTCACGATCACCTGCAGTTCCTCAGGGGGCGTGTCCACATCCTGGGCCTCCAGGTCATCGGGGCGGATCTCCGTGACCGAACCCACCCACACCTGCGGAGGGAACCAATCACGCGTGATTAGGGAACCAAACCAGAAATGAGAACATGCGTGACGCTTTGTATAAAACCCAACCAACAGCGTCTTGTATTGTTTTGATTTCACATTTCACAACGCCATGTTTTGCCTCAAAGGGCTTCGCCGAAACCCGACCGACTGGAAGTGAAACCCATTCAGCGCATCCAAGTGGTATTTCCACTCCAATGACCTCTGACCTGTGGCTTGTATTTACATGCTGTGGTTTAGCTGGTCTATATCACACACAGACATCCTGTCTGCGTACACAGTTTTAAAGTTATCACTTGAAGGGAAATGAACCGAGTTCAACGCATTGTCTCGTCAACGCAGAGACGGCAGACATCAAAGGACCTGTGTGTGTGTGTGTGTGTGCCAGCGTGGCTCGCACGTGGAAATGAGGGATGTGCGTGTGTACGGGCCACGTCTGATGTAAGGCTTTAGAGGAAGTCTTGAGTACAGTGGCAACATGAGTCATCTTTTTCACACTACCTGGTCTCTTCACCAGGGCAGCTTGAGTCACTTCTGATTGTGTGAAATACTGGAGTGGGCATGTCATTAACTGACACATGCTGTGGGTCGGGGGGAAAAATATATATGACAGCAGTCGTTTCTTCAAAGACGCCTTGCAGTTTCTGCTGAGGTTAACCATACCCAGAATGCAACGCACATTAACCATGAGAAGAACATCTACAGCCACTCATCGGTTCTGCATAGTTCCAACCAGCAGTTCTTTCTGACGTCAACTGTCAATGTATGAGTACTAGTTTAGTATTTAATGGTGTATAAAGTGAAAAACAGACAACTCATGTGATATGGCAGACCTTTGTAACCCAGAAGAAGAAACCACAGCCTTGTTCTAACTCGACCACATCATCATGCTGTCCAAAGACTCGACGTTTTAAGAGACTCAGATGTGTGTGGTTGGTTTAGCCTTTAAAGCACGCAGGCAATAACCCAGAAACTGCCTTTAATGTCACCCATATTGTTAGATTTACAGAATAGCACACATCAAAAACACACCAAATCAATTGAAGGCATAGACCACGACATCTGCGTAATATACTCTACATTCCATGAAATACATTTATTTTACTTTTCTGTTTACCTTTATTCAAGAAACTTGACGAGACAAATGAGCTCTGCCCTGTTCTCAAAACTCAGTGACCTTAGGTATCTGTGTATCCCATCCAGAAGATTGTTGTTTCGTTTTAAACAGTTGATTAAGCACTTGATTCGAAGGGAACTTTATGCTGTTAGAGGAGCTCTATGTGTTAGTCCAGTGATTGGGGCCCACCTGGTGGACACATTGAGTACAACGCCTAATGTAGTGTACTATATAAGGAATAGTGTGGTCTAATGTAGTGTACTATATAGGGAACAGGATGGTCTAATGTAGTGCACTATATAGGGAATAGTGTGGTCTAATGTAGTGTACTATATAGGGAATAGTGTGGTCTAATGTAGTGTACTATATGGGGAACAGGATGGTCTAATGTAGTGTACTATATAAGGAATAGTGGGGTCTAATGTAGTGTACTATATAGGGAACAGTGTGGTCTAATGTAGTGTACTATATAGGGAACAGTGTGGTCTAATGTAGTGTACTATATAGGGAACAGTGTGGTCTAATGTAGTGTACTATATAGGGAACAGTGTGGTCTAATGTAGTGTACTATATAGGGAACAGTGTGGTCTAATGTAGTGTACTATATAGGGAACAGTGTGGTCTAATGTGGTGTACTATATAGGGAACAGTGTGGTCTAATGTAGTGTACTATATAGGGAACAGTGTGGTCTAATGTGGTGTACTATATAGGGAATAGTGTGGTCTAATGTAGTGTACTATATAGGGAACAGTGTGGTCTAATGTAGTGTACTATATAGGGAACAGTGTGGTCTAATGTAGTGTACTATATAGGGAACAGTGTGGTCTAATGTTGTGTACTATATAGGGAACAGTGTGGTCTAATGTAGTGTACTATATAGGGAACAGTGTGGTCTAATGTAGTGTACTATACAGGGAACAGTGTGGTCTAATGTGGTGTACTATATAGGGAACAGTGTGGTCTAATGTAGTGTACTATATAGGGAACAGTGTGGTCTAATGTAGTGTACTATATAGGGAACAGTGTGGTCTAATGTAGTGTACTATATAGGGAACAGTGTGGTCTAATGTAGTGTACTATATAGGGAACAGTGTGGTCTAATGTAGTGTACTATATAGGGAACAGTGTGGTCTAATGTAGTGTACTATATAGGGAACAGTGTGGTCTAATGTAGTGTACTATATAGGGAACAGTGTGGTCTAATGTGGTGTACTATATAGGGAACAGTGTGGTCTAATGTAGTGTACTATATAGGGAACAGTGTGGTCTAATGTAGTGTACTATATAGGGAATAGTGTGGTCTAATGTAGTGTACTATATAGGGAACAGTGTGGTCTAATGTAGTCTACTATATAGGGAACAGTGTGGTCTAATGTAGTGTACTATATAGGGAACAGTGTGGTCTAATGTGGTGTACTATATAGGGAACAGTGTGGTCTAATGTGGTGTACTATATAGGGAACAGTGTGGTCTAATGTAGTGTACTATATAGGGAACAGTGTGGTCTAATGTAGTGTACTATATAGGGAATAGTGTGGTCTAATGTAGTGTACTATATAGGGAATAGTGTGGTCTAATGTAGTGTACTATATAGGGAACAGGGTGGTCTAATGTAGTGTACTATATAGGGATTATTCTGTCATTTAGGACTCAGTTAGTGTTGACCCAGTTATATCATCTCACCCTGAGGACATTGTTGGCCGTGACGACGGGAGGCTGGTCGTTGACCGCTGTCACCTGGATGTAGACGGTACAGGGTTCACTCTGTTTCCTCAGGCCCGTATCGTTGGCCAGGACCGTGAAGTCGTCTTCTAAGGTCTCACTGCCATCATGGACGTAGTAGATAAACTCCTGCTCCACCTGTACAGGCAAGGTCTCGTTAAGGGACAGAGAACTCAAAGAAACCAATTTAAAACCAATCTGCAATTTAAAAAGGGGAGGGACCTGTCGTCTGGTGAACGACATCACAGGAACTCCATGGTAACGTGAGTGTTCTATGTAGCCATTCTGTGGCGCCTCTGTTAGGCTGTAAAGGAAGTTGAGGCCAGAGAAGTGGCGGTTGGTGACGCTGAGCACTTCCTGGGTCAGGGCCTTGGACCCGCCCTCTCTGAGGGTGAAATTTGACACCTGCGGCGATAGAAGCAGCGCCATTTAATATTTACACATATCCACAACATCTCTAAAACGTATATAAAACGTGATGCATGTAAAATATGAATGGCTAAAAATATCTGCCATTTAAAAAATATTTATTGATAAATGTATACATGTATAAATGTGTAAAAAATTCTATTCATTATATAGGCCAATCTAAAAATGTATTCCCTTCCCACACTCAATGGTATCACAAGAATTTTACAGTGAAATACAAAGTGTATAACTCTTCATCTGTTGCCAACAACAACAGAACAACCTGCAGAGGGATGTGACGGGGAATGATGTCCACAGACATCTGAACACCGCTGGCGTCCGTGACGCCGTTGGAAACATCCAGAACGAATGTGTCACTGACCTGGACAGGAAGGAGAGACATGTTAACCTTTAAGTCATTCAGCTTAACCAGAGTGACTAACAATCAGTGGGCCTGAGGAAAGTGAAACCGACACACTTAATCTGGTCAGGTCAAACCGTCTACACACTACACACTACGCACTACACACTACACATTACACACTACACACTATGCAGTTTTAGTGGACATCACAAGTCACAGAACCACGGTGCCCTGGAAGCGTTGTCTAGTGAACAGGGGTCTCGTCTGTGACACATGCTGTCTGCCCTATTCCCGGTCACCCTCTTTCTCTGTCTCTGTCCATTAAAACTGAAACACGGCGGTGGAACATGAACTTAGTACGAGTCAAACTACCTTCACTAAACAGAACATTGGAGCTGTTGAGAATAGAGACGTGTGAGAGTAACAAGTGTGGCTTCTGGATGTGAGACAGGTGTCTAATCTGTCTGTGTGCCTTCTGGATGTGAGACAGGTGTCTAATCTGTCTGTGTGCCTTCTGGATGTGAGACAGGTGTCTAATCTGTCTGTGTGCCTTCTGGATGTGAGACAGGTGTCTAATCTGTCTGTGTGCCTTCTGGATGTGAGACAGGTGTCTAATCTGTCTGTGTGCCTTCTGGATGTGAGACATGTGTCTAGTCTGTCTGTGTGCCTTCTGGATGTGAGACAGGTGTCTAATCTGTCTGTGTGCCTTCTGGATGTGAGACAGGTGTCTAATCTGTCTGTGTGCCTTCTGGATGTGAGACATGTGTCTAATCTGTCTGTGTGCCTTCTGGATGTGAGACAGGTGTCTAATCTGTCTGTGTGCCTTCTGGATGTGAGACAGGTGTCTAATCTGTCTGTGTGCCTTCTGGATGTGAGACAGGTGTCTAATCTGTCTGTGTGCCTTCTGGATGTGAGACAGTCTGTGTCTATGTGAGACAGTCTGTCTGTGTGCCTTCTGGATGTGAGACAGGTGTCTAATCTGTCTAGTCTGTCTGTGTGCCTTCTGGATGTGAGACAGGTGTCTAGTCTGTCTGTGTGCCTTCTGGATGTGAGACAGGTGTCTAATCTGTCTGTGTGCCTTCTGGATGTGAGACATGTGTCTAGTCTGTCTGTGTGCCTTCTGGATGTGAGACATGTGTCTAGTCTGTCTGTGTGTCTGTCTAGTCTGTGTGTGCCTTCTGGATGTGAGACAGTTGTCTAATCTGTCTGTGTGCCTTCTGGATGTGAGACAGGTGTCTAATCTGTCTGTGTGCCTTCTGGATGTGAGACAGGTGTCTAATCTGTCTGTGTGCCTTCTGGATGTGAGACAGTTGTCTAATCTGTCTGTGTGCCTTCTGGATGTGAGACAGGGGTCTAATCTGTCTGTGTGCCTTCTGGATGTGAGACAGGGGTCTAATCTGTCTGTGTGCCTTCTGGATGTGAGACAGGTGTTTAATCTGTCTGTGTGCCTTCTGGATGTGAGACAGGTGTCTAGTCTGTCTGTGTGCCTTCTGGATGTGAGACAGGTGTCTAGTCTGTCTGTGTGCCTTCTGGATGTGAGACATGTGTCTAGTCTGTCTGTGTGCCTTCTGGATGTGAGACATGTGTCTAGTCTGTCTGTGTGCCTTCTGGATGTGAGACAGGTGTCTAGTCTGTCTGTGTGCCTTCTGGATGTGAGACAGGTGTCTAGTCTGTCTGTGTGCCTTCTGGATGTGAGACAGGTGTCTAGTCTGTCTGTGTGCCTTCTGGATGTGAGACAGGTGTCTAGTCTGTCTGTGTGCCTTCTGGATGTGAGACAGGTGTCTAGTCTGTCTGTGTGCCTTCTGGATATGTCATGGTTTCCCTATATCCTAGACAGTACATTCCTTAAACCTCATTGTCTCTGGTCAGTAAACTTCAGGCTCTCTCTTCATTCAACTTTAAACACAAAGGAAAGAGTCCAAGAGACCCAACTTGTCCGGGGGATGTTTGCATGTACTGGATGTTGCCAGCATTGACATCTTCCTGTGAGAAGGTCTTAATGGGGGATTTCTCTGATCCAGCATAATGTTTCTCTGCCTCAAGGAAGCGCCTCAGGAAACCGTGAGATGGGGCCACCTTCACTGTAAACACAATGTCAGACGGCAGGTTGTCTTCGTGGGTGACCTGGAACAAACAACAGACACACAGAGAGACACACAGACAGACAGACAGACAGACAGACACACACACACACACACACACACACACACACACACACACACACACAGACAGACAGACACACAGACAGACAGTTAAGGTCTCGAGGCCCAGAAGCTATTTACTCATCTGAATCCCAAATGGCACACAATTTCTCTGTGGGTGCATTGGAACACATCCTCTGAGATATTGTGTGCCCGAACAGGTTAGTTCATGTTTGGTGTCTCACTTGGCATATTTTGTTTTAAGTCCACCATTACCATCACTACTACACCATTACACACCTTCAGTATACTGTACCACTACCACATTACACACCTTCAGTATACTGTACCACTACCACATTACACACCTTCAGTATACTGTACCACTACCACATTACACACCTTCAGTATACTGTACCACTACCACATTACACACCTTCAGTATACTGTACCACTACCACATTACACACCTTCAGTATACTGTACCACTACCATTACACACCTTCAGTATACTGTACCACTACCACATTACACACCTTCAGTATACTGTACCACTACCACATTACACACCTTCAGTATACTGTACCACCACCACATTACACACCTTCAGTATACTGTACCACTACCACATTACACACCTTCAGTATACTGTACCACTACCACATTACACACCTTCAGTATACTGTCTTCAATCTTCACAGGTTGGCCCTCGTCCACCAGCATGGTGTTGTTGTGTCGGAGAACCGGCGGCCTCTGATGGCTCTCCAGGTAAACCTTGACATTAATCCGGGTGTGCAGAACGTGACCTTTAACCCCCACCGTCACGTTAAACCAGTCCGCCAGATTCCTGCTGTCGTCATGATGATACGAGACCAAGCTCTCCTTTAGATCGTGCTGGGTGAACGAGTCAGTGGAAACGTTCCGACGGTAATAAAGCCTTCCGTTTCTAGGACGCTCAGACACTTTGAAGGTGACTTCCCTGTCGTCTCGGATGTCCAGGTTAGTGAAAACGCTAAAGTTGTGACTGGTCAGTGTCACTTCCTTCCCCTTCTGGACCAGAAGACCTGTCCAGGAATTAATAAATCAAGATACCAGACATGAAGCGGAGTCACACCTGTGTTGTCCAGCCGTTTCAGCTACTGCCTGTGATACATGTTCCGCTACTGAGGAGCCAATTGCTCATTTAACAAAAACTCTGTTCTATCTTTCCTAGCTAATAATGCCTAACAATATTGTTAAAATGCATTTATTCATATTGTATTTCATCCAAAAGGATAACATATGATGACAAGACTCTCAGCATAAAAAAAATCATTTATTAATTATTACCGGTAAACTATTAAAAGTTCACCCAGCACAGCCCGAAGAGGACCGGCGACCCCGCAGAACCTGGTTCCTTTCTAGGTTTCTTCCCAATTTAGACCCATCAGGGAGTTTTTCCTAGCCGCTGTGTATCAACTTGTTGATGCATGTTCTTTCGGTTTCAAGCTGGGTGTTTGTAAAAGCACTTTGTGACAACTGTCGTTGAATAGATTTGATAGATTTAGATGAATGCTAAAAACTGTCACTTCACAAACCAATGAAATAACTCAATACAATTCATGTAAACATTAACTAACATACCTGTGTTGTTTTCGAGTCTCAGAAAAGGTTCGTTGGTGGTGACATCAAGGAGAGTCGAGACAAAGTGCTTCCCATCAGACACGAAAAGCACGAACCGTCCCGAGCCGACACCTCGATGGAGGAACAGCACTTGTTTCTCCTCCAGGTCCTTCTGGGTGAACTGGAACAGTCTAAAAGTAAAAGTCCAAGTTAAGGACAATGTTATTAAGTGTTCATCATCTCTACAATCCTGAGAAATGATACCTGAAGCATGTTTAAGTTCTCGGGGTAAAAGTGTTGTATGCAGATATTAGACGTTACACATATCAGTGTTAAAGTACCTGTGAGACGTGTCGTTCACCAGAACAAGGTCTCCCATGGGGATTCCGCGGCGCGTGTACACCAACTGTCCGTCATCGAAGTCTGAGTCTGCGTCGTAGTAACAGAGGTCGTCCAGTGTGAGCAGCCGTTGCCCGTCTCTCACCACGTGGAAAACTCTGTCGACGACGCGCACGGGCTTCTGGTCGTTGACCAGCTGGATGGATATGTTGAACGTCCCGGGTTTGGATCCGACTCCGTTGTCCAGAACCTGGGAGCCGGGCTCCGCGCTCGTGGAGGCTATAAATGTGAAGTGATCGTGGGTGGTCTCAGAGTCATCGTGGATGTACATGACGCGCTCCTCCAGGAGATCTTGGTTGCTGAACATTAGGATGTTGTTGTAAGTGGTGTTGGAGTTGGATAGGTTAATGCGCGCCAACCTACCGTGTTCAGGGTTAGTTGTGACAGTGTAAAACAGCTCCTTAGTGCCAAGCGTTTCTGCAAACAACTCGTCCGTTGTGATTAGTTTACGGTCTCCCTCAAGGATGATGAACCCAGTGTTTCTTACGTACACACTATTTATATCGGCCTTTATTGAAATCTGGAAGTCGTAGCTTTGAGATCGAGCGTGCTTGGAGAACACTTGGAATCGAAACATGTCGCTTGTGTCCTCGAATGGTCTGTCGACCAGTTCATACTGTACCTTTAGATCAGTAACATTCCTTTGGCTGAAGGTTGAGTTTTTATTCAGTACTTTGTCAGCAAGCAGAAGCTTTCCTCTCGTTGTCGAGGATAGCACCCTGAAATGCAGGTCGTCCTCAGACAACACGACACCGTCCGCGGTTGCGTAGAGATGCTGCGAGTCCAAGGTCACTTTCCTGACTTCATCGACGTTGGCGATCACATTCCTAACTAACTTATAACGCACCCATTTCACAGTAACGGGGAAGACAAGTTCAGCATCGACTCTGCCGGCCACAGTGACCTTGCATTTGAAGGAATCAGTCGCCTCGGCAGTCTGGATTTCTTGGAAAGTGCTGCGGTATCGAAGTCGTTCTTTCTCCAGTAGCCTTTGGGAGAAGGAACCTGTTGACTTCCATTCGCCGCTGGAGTGCAGCCTCTGCAGCTCACCGTACAGAGGGCGCTCGATGACGTCATATCGAATGTCAACAAGCTGCGCGACAGTATTGGTCTCTATGGCCAGTTGCCAGTTTCCTATGACAGCCATGTCACCCTGAGTGATCTCAAGCCCAGTGTTGTTGGCTACCTTGTACTCCAATTCTACAGCCATGATCCTCAGCACAACCGTATTGCTGACCTTGTCTCCATCGCTGACCCTCAAGACGATCCTTGAGTTCCTCACCCCGGTGTGAACATAGTTCACCTTGCCTTGCTCGAGGTCCGAATGGGAGAACTCGGTCACGGCTATTTCCGGGTTGCCTTCCACCTCCAAGTACCCTGCGTCTGCATTCAAGTTGCCTAGGACTGAAAAGGAGAGCTCACTCAGTTTGCTATCAATGTCTGTAGCCTTCAACACCCCCGTGGTCAGGTGTTTTCTAGAATTCTCCAAGAGTACAAAGAGGTTTCCTTGTGGCAGGCTAAGCTCTGGGGCGTCGTTGGTTGGGGTCACTGTGATATTGTAGCAATAGCTCCTCGCCTCCTTCAGGTAGTCGGGAACATCCTTCCTGGAGGACGAGAAGATGGAAAATGTGAAGAAGTCTTGAGGGTCCTCTGATCCTCCATGGATGTACATTACCCGGCCATGCCACAGGTCCAGCATGCTGAAGGTGTTCTCCTCTTGATCCTGGTCTACATCCAGTCGAATCTGTCCATGAACCGGCTGCTCCTGGATCCTGAACATGATCTGGGACTGCCGAACTCCGAGCTTCTTGAAGTCCAGAATAACTTTGATATGTTTGGAGTCCAGAGGTCCTCGTCCTCCTTCAGGGACAACAAGGTTCCTAAGCAACACAAAGTTGGGTCCATATCTCTTGTCTAGACCCTTGGCCAGAGTGGACATCGAAAATTCTGGAGTTGGGGTGACCGAAGTAGAATCAAACCAGGACTCAGGGAGAGTCGAAGGCGTACTTGAACTCATTGTGGTTTGAGGTTCTGGCTCTTTCTCTGGCTCACACCCAACCGAGATATCCTTAGTCACTACAGCGTTGGGAAGACCCATCACGACCCCATTGACTTTAATGTCTTTCAGGCAGCCCTTGAAAGAACCTCCTCTGACTCTCTTCCCCGACACAGAAACCAGCCCTATCTTCCTGACTTCTGAACGTGTGCTATCGTCGATACCACCCACGAACAACGAACCTCTCAGCTGTAATCCCTTCGAGCGAGAGCCCAGACCCGACTTCACCATCTCCTCGTCCACTGTCAGCTGGAGGGTTTTTGGGGTGAAGAACAGCTTGATAGAATGCCATTTTCTGTCATTGATGTAGGTAAGTGATTTTAGTTCCGTTTTGGTGCCGCCTTTACCCACCACGGCTACCAGCAGCCCCTCTTGGATCTCAACTGCTACAAAGTCCCCCTGCTTGGCAGAGTTATACAATACGATCCCCTCTTTAGCCGACGTGTGAACCCCGCACTCAAACAGCGCCTCCTGCTGTGTGTGAGAGATATTCCAGGGTGGCAGGGAAATGTAAGCTCTAGAGCTGAAGAAGCTGACAGGATCATTCTCAACCGCGAAGAACTGCGGACTACAGCCCAAATAAACCTCATAGACGCTCTTGAATCCAGCGTACGGTCTCAGCGATGACAAGATATCCTGCTCGTTGAAGACAGCTTCGTCCATGCATCCCCGGAAGCCAGTCAGATGACTGGGTAGGTAGAGCCTGTCTAGACCTCCAGAGCCGCCAACAAACAGCCCGTCTGGGATAGAAAGCTCCTGTTGTTGGGATCCGTGCCCGGGCAGCCTGAGGTTTGTGTGGGAATGCTGGTCCACGGTCAGGGATACGCTGTGGCCATCCTGAATCAGGTCGGCCGTGTGCCATGCCAGGTCATTGAGCTGGGTGCTGCTCTCTGACCTCAGCAACCGTTCACCAGATCCCAGGTCCAGCTTAACCTGGAAGAAGAGATCCAAAGTCTTACTTGAAATGACCAGTGCAATTAGTGAACTGTTAACTGTTGGATACAGCTGCTTTGATTGCTTTAAAATAAGCTCAGCCGGTAATTTAAAAGTTATATAAAATGAACACAGTCGTGTTTCAGACATTAAGTGATAAATGAAAAATCTAATTTTAAAGAATTAATTGGCGATTCATTTGACTCAAGCAGTCAAAACGTAATCCAACTGCCAAGCCTAAATGATATCAATTGGAACCTGTGTCAAAACAAATTACAGATACCACATGCCTGAACGTAAGCAATCAAATATCCTGTCTAGCCTGGAGACAGAGCTGCCATTAGTACAAGAACAAAAGGGAAAGCTCCACTGTTCCTGTGTCTTCTGTAACCAGTGACATTATCTTTGCTGTACTCATTCTCTACAGTTAAATCTTGGCATAAGCTAGTCCGTTCAAATTACTGCGCATCTGCAAGATGGAAAGACAGACAACATCGCTCGAAAATGTACGAGGTAGAACGCTCACAAAGCCTGTTATCAAAGACCTTCTCAGGGTCATAATGGCCCCTGTGAAACGTCCATATGATCATAAGTACATTATAAAGTAACCGCTAGCTAACAGACTGCTTCTGACTCAGTCAGGTGGAGCCCTATTGTCACGTTGCCCTCAGCTACGCTATCCGTGTCTAAAACAACACCCTACTCACTAGCTGGTTCACTACTACATAGGGAATAGGATGCTTGTCTCTGCACTGCATTGGCAGGTAATGACTTGTCCAGGCTTGACGCTCAGTCCCAGAAATACACACAGGCGTTTTGACAGAACATCCCAGCTCATCTCTAGACAAATTAATCCAGATAGAGATCTCAAGCCTCAGGGCGTGTTGGAGGGGGGAAATATTAGGTGACACATGTTGGTTTAGGAAGCAGTTTCCTGCTCATATCGCTTAACACAAATACTGACATCAAAATCATCAGCGCATTTTAAATTCCCTAACCTGGCGATAAAAGGAAATCCCAGCTTGGGAACTTCTTTTTCCGTCCTTCTCGTCACTGCGTGCCACAGTGTGCAGGCATAAACACAGCTGAAGGTTCTCAGAAACAGACGGTCCTTCCTTTGAACACGTCTGCCTGCGCAGGGAAATCTGTCCCTGCTTGTTATCGTGATTTCAGCTGACAAAAGCTACATTCAAAGTTTTCAAGCGACAAATGCAAACTACCATGATCAGACCACCCTGATGAAGACCACCATGATGAAGACCACCATGATGAAGACCACCACGATGAAGAACACCATGATCAGACCATAAACCCAACTACCACACTAGACTTTACTGGTGGTCTCTATTTGAAGCCATAAAAGACACTGCAGCCTGTAATAAACACAAGCCTAGTGTTCCAGTGTTTGACTGTGTTTGACTGTGTGTGAGTGTCTGTGTGTGAGAATGTGAGAGTGTGTGTGAGTGTGTGGAAGTGTGTGTAAGTGTCCAGCCCACCTGCAGGCGTCCTCCATTCAGCTCCAGCAGGAGGTGATCTGTGTGCCCAGCAGCGAGGAAGAGCAGGCCATCGTGCCTCGAGGTACGGAAACGAACACGTAGAGAGTTACGGCTGGACGATTCCACGACCTTAAGATGCACATAGCCGTCCCCATAGAACGAGACTGGAGGGGGAGACAGAGATATGACATATAAATATAACCGAGCGGACATTTGCAAAAGGCAGTGAGTTCTTCTTCATCATTCCCAGACTAGACTGGATGACAGTAGAGCCCGCTGTTTCTGAAGAAGAGTCGGAACAGGAAAGAAGAACGTTAGAGAGGAGGAAGAGACAGACTGGTCATTACATACTGACGGCGATGTGTGACATTTGAAGACCGTGAGATCCTTCCTGGTTGCCTCCAGTATATATATATCATCAGTGTGGTGGCTATACTGTCTGGATCCAAAAAGCCCTTATCACAGAATTAAAAATAATATATATTTACTTCCATTCTGTTTATCCCATCTATGTGATTCTATCTGTAGGGTAAGGCGAGGAGAATACAGATATAACCTGGAAAATAAGGAAGTGCAACAGTGATGTTAATTGTTTGATGTCAGGGGGCATGAGATTAAAAATGAAACCCCACACATAACAAAACTATGTTTAAGAAGTACTCATAGTAACCTGCAGTATATCCTCCAGATAAATATTTAAACACAGCATGTGCATCTGGTCCAGTTAGCACCAGGTTCCACCAGGTTCCACCTGGTTCCACAGCAGCTGATATTCCTCAAGAGCACAGAACATGACCTCATTCCACAAAGACAACACGTCCAGACATGACAACACGTCCTTCCTGACAATCTCAGATGAAGCCCTCTCTTTACCCCTCATCCTCTCAAATAACCTCAGTGTGTGTGTGTGTGTGTGTGTGTGTGTGTGTGTGTGTGTGTGAGTTGTGTGTGTGTGTGTGTGAGTTGTGTGTGTGTGTGTGTGTGCAGGCAGGAGCATGCCCTGTCCTCACAAGCACTTCCCCTGGAACATGAAAGACCCTGGCATCTGCACATTGTCTCCAGCCCAGTGTTCCCCGAAGAGGGAGACGAGAGAAATTGTGAGAGAAAAAAGAAAGGATGGGGATGGAAGAGAGAAGGGTTGAGAGAGAAGGGATGAGAGAAAGAAGAAAGGGTGAAAGAAAGAGAAAAGGACGCGAGGGAAGAGAGAAAGAGTGAAAGAGAAGAGAAACGAGAATGTAGATAAAGACAAAGAAAGGAGAGATACTGTAGAGACAGAGATGAAGAGAGACGAAGAGACCGAATGAGAGAGAGATAGGAGTAGAGGGAGACAGAAAGAGGTGAAACAGAGAGACAGAAAAAGCAAAGAATGGCGTCCTGTCTTTTCTACCCCTGCCACATGAAATCCCCTTTAAGCTGTTCTAATGTGCCCTGCTTTCTCCTCCAGCCTGTGTCTCTACCATCAACAACCAGGTTCTCACCACGATCCCACACACACACTGGGTTCAATGCACAGACGTCTCTTTACCTCCCTGTAATATATCACCAACCACAACATGCCTGAATGACCGTGTGGCGGATAAACAAAAAGCAGGTTGCCTTTAATTAACATGATAATGCATGGGTTTCACACAGCACTTTTCAACCAACCAAAGACACTTAAGACGTCGTACACAAAATAAATGACGCTTGGCCGTGTGTTTTGTATCCCGCGGAACGTGGCCGTGTGTTTTGTATCCCGTGGAACGTGGCCGTGTGTTTTGTATCCCGCGGAACGTGGCCGTGTGTTTTGTATCCCGTGGAACGTGGCCATGTGTTTTGTATCCCGTGGAACGTGGCCGTGTGTTTTGTATCCCGTGGAACGTGGCCATGTGTTTTGTATCCCGTGCAACGTGGCCATGTGTTTTGTATCCCGTGGAACGTGGCCATGTGTTTTGTATCCCGTGGAACGTGGCCGTGTGTTTTGTATCCTATTTCTTATAAGCCTAAGGTTTTGGAGAGCATTCCAAGTTGTTTCTAAGCTTACAACGAGGTCCGTGGCTAGTTCTAAGGAACAGAAATGCATGTACGCAGCTAGCCTAAAACACACTGAAATACACTTAAAGTCACACACACACTTAGGATAAAGTCAGTAAAAGTAATTCATTAAAGGAAATTATATAGTGTGTGCGAGCAAGAAGGCCTACAAACCTGACAGCAGTTCTGTTAGGAGAAGTGAGACAAAATTCACTCAACTTATCGTGGGAAGCTTGTGAAAGGCCACCCAATATGTTTGACTCAGGTAAAACAGTTCAAAGGTTACTGAATACTAATGAGTGTATGGAACAAATTATTGATTAAACCTGAAACCATTTGTTCCAGGAATGCATAGCTTCATTGTTGACACTTATCAGGATACTTAAATTAACTGCTGCAGACTCTACTGTACTAGTCAGTCCCATACTGACCATGGTACCTTGATCCTGAGAAACATGTTTCAGGTAAGAGATGTGAGGACATTGTCCTAGGAATGTCACAGAGCATCTCATCTGTAACCCTGTCCCCTCTAATACAAAAAGGTTCAGAGGTAATTTCAGGGCAGAAGAAACAGGTGTTTTTCTCTCCACATTTCTGTTCACTGTGTCATCATGGCTGACCCGATCTATATTAAAATAGACTGGCATGCTATTTGACACAGAAGATTAGAGAAACTGGAAATGCTTGGATGTTAATTTCCTCCGATGGACGACTTATAAAACCATTTATCCTTCATCAGCATCTGACCTGGCTGTGCAATGACCACCAATAACCTCTGCTTTGTCCTTTAATTTGATTCTATTTACAAATTACTAATACACCTGTAAATAATGCACACATTTTTCAATCAGATAGAATCAGTGTAATTGTAAATAAAGACTTAAATGTAGACTTATAAATAATTACAATAAATGTACCAAATCATTTACGCTGCAGACAAATAATTTAATGAATAAATAGCATTAGGGATATGCATACTCAAAGATAGTACCTAAATAATGTTGTAAATACTTTTCAGGGCTATTTATTGTCTAATTGTCCAAGTATTTATTCATATGCATAAAATAACCATTGGTGCCATTCAAAATACTGATGACAACAAGCAAAACAGCATGTTCTGTAGTTCAACCCAATGATATTGTGGACAATGTTTGAGATCACACAGATCGGACATATTATCTATGTGATCAAAATAAAATCAAGGTTTGTCTGTCGATTAAAAAAGGAAAAGTGGAGAAGGACCATGCGGGACTTAATGACCAGTTGGGTTTATGTTCCCGACACACGTATAACTGGTGGAAGTTGGGCGTCCTAACAGGCCTGGAACTGAATCTGCATACATAATATGCCTATATAACACCTCTATTAACTATTAATCTATATTTATAGACCACATAACAACCACATACCAATGCACACGGGTTGCAAACAATCGCAGCTCCCACCCGAGTGCCAACTTACCTCCCAGCACCAGCTTACTCACACAGCACAACAGGGACGCGGAGATAAACAGTTTTACGGTTAGTTTGGGGTATTCCATGTTTCCCGAACAGAAATATCCGTTAAAGTATAGTACACAGTTACATATCTGCCGACTGTCGGTAACGCTTCGCCAAGTTAATGTCCTCCTCCCACTGCTTATTGTGTCCAGCCATGTAGAGAGTGAGTGAGGGCTCCCAATGTGTGCGTGCGTTCAGTAACTCCTCCTTGCGTGTACGACTCCTTATGTGCATGGGGACTAGAAGACCAGTATTGCCCACAAAGATACAAAAAATACCCCCAAAATATGATCCACAGGTCTGATAATATATTATGGTGTTAGGTTTGGTGTTAGGTTAAGTTTAGGCATATGTTGGGATAATTTATTGTTATTGGGATAACTTATTGAGGTTAAGGGTTACGGTTAGAGTTGCGTTGGGTTAGGATTAGGGTTAGAGTTGGGTTAGGACTAAGGTTAGAGTTGTGTTAGGGTAAGGGTTAGAGTTGAATTAGGGTTAGAGTTGGGTTAGGGTTAGAGTTGGGTTAGGATTAGAGTTGGATTAGGGTTAGAGTTGGGTTAGGATAAGAGTTGGGTTGGAGTTGGATTAGTGTTAGAGTTGGGTTAGGTCAGAGTTGGGTTAGGTCAGAGTTGGGTTAGAGTTGGGTTAGGCTAAGAGTTGGGTTGGGTTAGAGTTGGGTTAGGATTAGAGTTGGGTTGGGTTAGGGTTAGAGTTGGGATTAGGGTTGGGTTGGGATTAGGGTTGGGTTATGGTGCTCGGTTTAGTTTAGGATACCAACCTTTTTTTAGTCCCCTCAACAAGAATTGAAATACAAACATGTCTGTGCTTAGTGCTCCCGTTTTTTTACCAAAAAGAAGATGACTTTTGCTACTTTGAGAATAAACCCAAGTATTAGGTCAAACTAAGAGAGATTAGGCCTAGCTCTTGATTTTGAGGGCTTGGAGAGACTTCCAGACCCCCAGTGGGGCTGTTTTACCAGCTGTCATAGCCTTTCCTTTTAACACTTCACTTGTTATGAACTTTACATTCCAGTAGGTTGACCGTCTGGGGTTTATTTACAACCATACATATAAGTTGGTTGTAAATAAGTTGTCCTATATAGCTATATTTCACATGCATATATGTAAGCACATAAATAGACATTATACTCAGGAACATTAAACAGAATGTGCAACTGTATTGTAATAATATAGGTCTACTCTATTTCAACTCAATGTGACGGAGAAAAACTAAAATGTTCACGTTTTTTTAAAGTTAAACACAAAATAGTTTTATGTTCGTATGCATACTCCCTCAAGTTTAGTGTGTGGTTTATTATCACACAGCCTGAATCCTAAAGTCTGACATTCTCGCGAGACTATTGTGGTAACGGACAATTGATTTTTTTTTTTTACAATTGATTTATTGTCCATTGTTTCCAAATCCGTCCCACAAACCACCCAGACTTGTTTTCATAAGCTTATCAGCTGTTCTCTACGTCTAATATATTATTTTACGTTCAATGCAAGTATTTTTTATTCATTTAGAAATAAAATAAATTCAATGCAAGTACTCATGTAGACCCACATATCGACCTGTACAGTACTATATTGTTCATTAGTTAAACAACTGTGCAGGATCGAGTGCACAACGTCACAGACGTCAAATACGTCAACGTTAGTCCCGCCTTCTTTATAAACCAATGGGGACTCAGAATGTGGCGCACGGTTAACACGATTGGCTGTTTGTGGTGTCGTTCAGCCTGTTATATCCCAACACCGGTATTCTGTGGTTCCGATATCTACAATATGATGTAGACACCTATACAAAACCAGGAATTACAAGCAAATACTGCAAATCAAGAAACAGCAAGTATGAACACGAGTTTAATTCGGCAGATTTTCCACTTGTGTTTCGAATCCGGATGCTCTCTGATCATGACGTGATCGATCAGTTCGTCCTTTTTTGATTCAGACTTAAATATTTTTATTTTTTATTTTTTAGATTCAACCATCGGCATATCTTTAAGTTCTTAAGGAGCAGACAAACGAAGACAATGTAGCCTTCAATACCGGTTCTAAAGTAAGTGCTCCAACTATATAATGGTGGATTATAAAATGCACTGATGATATAACAGGTGCATAACACACGGATTATTTCATGCTGGCCTGGACAGACATATTGAGTCGTTTGGCTTCTGAAATAACCATCATGTCCGCATATTCAGACAGTCGGGTTTGTCTCTACACAGGAGATAATGTGTCCTAGCAAACCCTATTGATGTATTTGCATTTATTATGTAGCTATACCGCAGATGAGGAGACTATAGATGATTTCCCATTATTACCCAGTAGAGGTCGCAGATGAGGAGGCTATACAGGATTGCCCATTATTACCCAGTAGAGGTCGCAGATGAGGAGGCTATAACAGGATTGCCCATTATTACCCAGTAGAGGTCGCAGATACGGTGGCTATACAGGATTGCCCATTATTACCTAGTAGAGGTCGCAGATGAGGAGGCTATAACAGGATTGCCCATTATTACCCAGTAGAGGTCGCAGATGAGGAGGCTATAACAGGATTGCCCATTATTACCTAGTAGAGGTCGCAGATGAGGAGGCTATAACAGGATTGCCCATTATTACCCAGTAGAGGTCGCAGATGAGGAGGCTATAACAGGATTGCCCATTATTACCTAGTAGAGGTCGCAGATGAGGAGGCTATACAGGATTGCCCATTATTACCCAGTAGAGGTCGCAGATGAGGAGGCTATAACAGGATTGCCCATTATTACCCAGTAGAGGTCGCAGATACGGTGGCTATACAGGATTGCCCATTATTACCTAGTAGAGGTCGCAGATGAGGAGGCTATAACAGGATTGCCCATTATTACCCAGTAGAGGTCGCAGATGAGGAGGCTATAACAGGATTGCCCATTATTACCTAGTAGAGGTCGCAGATGAGGAGGCTATAACAGGATTGCCCATTATTACCCAGTAGAGGTCGCAGATGAGGAGGCTATAACAGGATTGCCCATTATTACCTAGTAGAGGTCGCAGATGAGGAGGCTATAACAGGATTGCCCATTATTACCTAGTAGAGGTCGCAGATGAGGAGGCTATAACAGGATTGCCCATTATTACCCAGTAGAGGTCGCAGATGAGGAGGCTATAACAGGATTGCCCATTATTACCCAGTAGAGGTCGCAGATACGGTGGCTATAACAGGATTGCCCATTATTACCTAGTAGAGGTCGCAGATAAGGAGGCTATAACAGGATTGCCCATTATTACCCAGTAGAGGTCGCAGATACGGTGGCTATACAGGATTGCCCATTATTGCCCAGTAGAGGTCGCAGATAAGGAGGCTATAACAGGATTGCCCATTATTACCTAGTAGAGGTCGCAGATGAGGAGGCTATACAGGATTGCCCATTATTGCCCAGTAGAGGTCGCAGATACGGTGGCTATAACAGGATTGCCCATTATTGCCCAGTAGAGGTCGCAGATGAGGAGGCTATTCTGGATTGCCCATTATTACCCAGTAGAGGTCGCAGATGAGCCAGTGCTAGAGACCATGGAGGGTCCCTCTGAGCCAGTGCTAGCGACCATGGAGGGTCCCTCTGAGCCTGTGGTAGAGACCATGGAGGGTCCCTCTGAGCCAGTGCTAGCGACCATGGAGGGTCCCTCTGAGCCTGTGCTAGAGACCATGGAGGGTCCCTCTGAGCCTGTGCTAGACACCATGGGGGGTCCCTCTGAGCCTGTGCTAGACACCATGGAGGGTCCCTCTGAGCCTGTGGTAGAGACCATGGAGGGTCCCTCTGAGCCTGTGCTAGAGACCATGGAGGGTCCCTCTGACCATTGAATCAGCATTGGAAATAACATGATATAGCATCGACTGTCCTTCTCCACGTACGCAGGCAGGAACACGTTCCAGAGATACAGCTGCTCTGTCTAGACCAGTGAACATGTAAGTAGCATGTACAAGATCACATTTGCATTTGGATAGCAGGGATAATGTCTGGTTCAGTTCATACACACGTTCTTCTTGTTCCTCAATAATAGCGTCCGCTACATATGATCTGCGTATTTACACTGCTAGGGACATCTAATAACACCACTGCATGCAACAGTCTCTCTCATTGTGTTTCACTCTCTCTCTCTCTTACACGGCTTGTCTCTCTGTCTCACACTGTTCCCGTGTCTTTCTCTTCTTGTCTCTCCTGATGTCTCTCCGTGTCCCCATAGGATTGGTCTCAAGTCCAACATGTCTCTGCCGATGGCAGCCGGGGCCTTGTTGCTGGGTCTCCCGTTCTCCATCTCGCTGGTGGCCCAGTGGATGTACGGCTGGCCAAACAAGCCGGGCTACGGAAAGTACATCGAGGCGCTGAAGCCGAGGTGCTGTTTCAGCTGCGCTAACAACCTGTGTCATCCTGAATCGCTACCTAGTGGCTGTGTCATGCAGTAGTCTGCTGGGTTTCCCCAGAATTAACTGGAACCCTGTGTCAAAAGTACTGATCTATACTTCAGCTCATGAAATATTCCACCCCTCATGAAATATTCCACCCTTCATGAGTGATATTTTCAACTGTTTAGCATTTTTTTAATGTATAGGTTCTTCATTTGTCTTCTGTCACCTGAATGCCATTTTGATGGATGACCTCAGGGAGACAGGAACATTTGAAAGACATCTAAACCCTAGCTGGAGACTGAGATCAACCTGAAGCATAGCATTCTTCATGTGTTCATGTGTTCATGTGTTTGTCCATGTGTTTATGTGTATCTATGTGTCCTTCACCAAAGGCGGATCTACTGCCTAACTAGAGCTGTGCTGGAGATGCTAAAGTACTTCCAGTACGGAAAACTCTACTTCCAGTGGAAGTCCTGGTACAAGAATGTAGAGAACCACAAGCATTACGAAAAGGTGTGTTTGTCCGACCGATGTTTGACTGCTGGAATTCTATGACCTGAGATAAGTGATGACAGTCTAACCACTCTCCCTCCCACTCTCCCTCCCCCTCTCCCTCCTCTCCCTCCCACTCTCCCCCCTCTCCCTCCCCACTCTCACTCCCCCTCCCCCTCTCCCCTCCCTCTCTCCCCCTCTCCCCCTCTCCCCCTCTCCCTTCTCTCCCTCCTCTCTCTCCCTCCCCCCTCTCCCCCGTCTCCCTTCTCTCCCTCCTACTCTCCCTCCCCCTCTCCCTCCCTACTCTCCCTCCCGTCTTTGCCTTTCTAAAGGGCATCACATTTGGTCGTCGTAGCAACAAGCTGGACTTGTACTACTCTCCCACAGCGAGCCAGCCCATCGGGTCGGCTACAGCGAACCAGTCCAGCAGTGGGCCGATACCAGTGGTGGTGTTTATATACGGCGGGGCCTGGGGATCTGGGGACAGGTCCATCTACTGCCTCCTGGCCATGCAGATGGCGAAGGAACTCAACGCAACTGTCATCTGCCCTGACTACTGCACATATCCAAAGGTGAGACTCCCTCAGAACTCATCCACAGGTGAGACCCCCTCAGAACTCATCCACAGGTGAGACCCCCTCCAAAACAGAACAACTCAGTTTATCTTCAAAAGCTTTCTCAGTGTACTTAAAAGCAGTGTTCCTTCCAGGGTAATGTTCTGTGTATGGTCCAAGACATTGCAGACTGTCTTGTTTGGGCGCGAGAGAGCAGCCAAAAGTTCAACTTGGACAAAGTAAGTGCTTGCATATCGTAGAGGACTTAGAAAAAACATGTAGAAGTTTAACTATTCATCGGTTGCTGTGCTATTATTTACAGCAATATACACACATAAATCTGACGTGGTGATTGGAGCGATCTCACGTCAGCTGACCGGCTGGCTACGCTGATTCATACAGCGCTAAGACCGTGGAGTTCAACTCTAGTTTTGTCGTTTTTCAACATCTGCACTTAGCGTTTTTTATATAATTTGAGTTTAGTTTGTCTGAGCCTGCTACTGAACACATTATTGTGCAATGCTACAAAAATATCACCTGTGCTTAGCTAGACAATCCGGTGTTCACATTAGTTCTCTAGATAATTGTTTGACAGCGACTTGGTAAACTTGACATTTTACATGAGGCATTATGTTTTGTATTGATGATACTGGATTAATTTTGGGGTTTTCGTTCAGGACAACATAGTGTTAGTTGGCCACTCAGCTGGAGCTCACCTGGCTGCTCTAACTGTACTCTTCATGGTCGAGGGAAGAGACGAGCTGTTTATAGAAGCCAACAAGCAGAATGAGATCGCAGCGGCAATCAAAGGAGTTACAGGTAACATGAAGAATATGTATACGGTCACTGTAGAATTTGTTACTCTCTTTAACCTTTAAACATTTTCTGAGGCGTGATTTGTCTTCCATAACATTTTTCAAAGTGTCTACAGTGATAGCATTTAGAAAGCTGGTTCTGAGATGTTTGGTCGGATCCTAATTACATTTTAATATATAAATATATAAATAAGTATCTCCACCAGTCACTGGCAATCAGAACATTGACAAACAGCTTATAGAATGACCAGGCAATATTAACATTGCTTACAGAGGTTTAAAGAGGTATTAGATTGAATTTGGATTTGTAGAAAAACTTTTGTGGAACACGACTTGTTTCTCTGACAGCTGAATGTCAAACTGACTCCGCCTCTTCCTCTTCTCCTGCCGGCTCTTCAGGTTTGAGTGGAGTGTACAATATAATTGATCATTACGAACATGAACAGATGAGAGGGGTTGAGTATGTGTCGACGATGCACAAAGCCATGAGCGGAATTGAAAACTTCCCCTATTACTCTCCCACGCACCTGCTGAAGAGGTTCAGTGAGAAGCAATTGAAACGGTAGGTTGTACTAATGGGTGAACGTTGTACTACTGGGTGGGCGTTGTACTAATGGGTGGACGTTGTACTACTGGGTGGGCGTTGTACTAATGGGTGGACGTTGTACTACTGGGTGGCCGTTGTACTAATGGGTAGACGTTGTACTACTGGGTGGGCGTTGTACTAATGGGTGGACGTTGTACTACTGGGTGGCCGTTGTACTAATGGGTAGACGTTGTACTACTGGGTGGGCGTTGTACTACTGGGTGGGCGTTGTACTAATGGGTGGACGTTGTACTACTGGGTGGGCGTTGTACTACTGGGTGGGCGTTGTACTAATGGGTGGGCGTTGTACTAATGGGTGGACGTTGTACTAATGGGTGAACGTTGTACTACTGGGTGGGCGTTGTACTAATGGGTGGGCGTTGTACTACTGGGTGGACGTTGTACTTCTGGGTGGGCGTTGTACTAATGGGTGGACGTTGTACTAATGGGTGGACGTTGTACTACTGGGTGGGCGTTGTACTAATGGGTGGGCGTTGTACTAATGGGTGGGCGTTGTACTAATGGGTGGGCGTTGTACTAATGGGTGGACGTTGTACTAATGGGTGGACGTTGTACTAATGGGTGGACGTTGTACTACTGGATGGACGTTGTACTACTGGGTGGACGTTGTACTAATGTTCTGAGGAAGGTCATATGGTTCAGATCTTTTGTTTCACAAATACTTTTTCGAGGGGCTTTCTGAAAATGCTTGGGTTAAGATTTTATTTATTAATTTTAGCTCAATTAAAGTTATGATTCGTTCTTGTTCAGCATGTTATCCAGATCCTTTTCTACAGATCAGGTGCCTATGTTTGAACATCCTGTTGTTGTAGAGAATATCCTTCATGACATAAAGGCATAAAGGTTTTAAAAAAAGGCTTCCTCAATTTGGTATTTCCACTTCTACATTTGTGACATGTCATGTCATTAGCTCTGATTCACATAACAAAATAATTTTCTCATTGTTGGATGATATTTTTTCTTTGCTACAAATGGGATCTTTACAACTTTCGGTAAAAGCGTTAAACTAATTCCTTCACATTTTACAGGGTGCCACCTTTCTCCCTTCTCCACGGAACAAACGACATCATTGTTCCGGTTTCGTCCTCCCAGAGGTTCTCTGAGGTTCTCACCTCCCTGTCAATAAGGGTATCTCTGTACCTCATGCCCAAACTGGACCACACAGAGATAGTCACCGATCTAATGGCGCCAGACAGGCACTTTTACAACCCCGTGTTCAGCTGCATCAAACAGGAGTACAGCAAGTTCATAGGTCAGGTGTGTGACGACTAAACACAGTCTAAACAACAAGAAAACAACAACAAGAAAACAACAACAAGAAAACAACAACAAGAAAACAACTGACGCCATACTTGATTAATTCGCCCAGTGATGTACTGCTTAAGCCATTCATGTTTACATATGATTTCATACAACTACCATCGTTTATGAATATATTATTAGAACTCAGACCTGCAGATTTGAGCCTTTTCGATTATAATAGGTTAACATTTCTGTGCTGATTTCTATAATGATTCCTCTGCTTCCACTGATTGCGTGTGACTAATGTCTTTAATGAATCAATTCCATAAGTCTTATAGGGTTTAAAACACCATGTCATTATTCCACGGTCCAATGGATCACATACGAATAACGTCGATTCCAGAACACAGGGAATCTTCATGGGACAGGTTGTCTCACCAGATTCCGGCCAACAGCTGACTGAAAGAGGTTCATATGGGGTTTGGGAACAGGCCTCGAATACAAGGAACCCCTAGAATAGTTGAATAGGTACCGTAAAAAAGAGTGGGGGAGAACCCCCCCCCCCAGTCAATGTGAGAGATTGATAGACAGTCACAACACAAAGCTACATTAATTATTTATTATTTCAGTTATTCCAGCTAAAGGGCTACACTATGTAACAGCATTTCTGATGATTTGTGATTAATAAACCATTGCAAAATATAAGCTCATACTGTCATCTGTTTAATTTGTTGCCTTTATTGATCAATCGTGCGGATGTACAGATTGCATCTAAATTTCCCAATATGTCTAAAATAATAGTATTTTCAAGGCTGTATTTTCACATGACTGTGAATTGTATTTCAATATTAATGGAATTAGAAGACACTGTAACGTGTGTCAGAGGGCGAATATTTGGGCTGTTTTGGCATCGGTGAGATTATTCTGTTGGTCCAGTTGTACCAGGCAAACTAAACTTGTACAGGAACGTATTTTAACCAGTTCTTGGTGTGCAGCCTGGGTTTTGGGTTCTTCTACAATGAACTATATAATATTCCTTCATTTCTCCTCAAGATGACTCTGTATTTGGGTGTCCCACATAAGCCAGCAGGAGGCAGTATCCCCAGCAAGGGGCAATATCTCCAGCAGGGGGCAGTATCCCCTCTGGATTCAGGAGGAGTAGGAGTGAGGAGGAATGAGTAATGCTGGGACGAGAAGAGGAGGTTGTGTTGTTTGGATGTGGAGCAGGATTAAAGATGGCCACCAGCAGAACAAGCAGGATCTGGAGCCACTGTGGGACATCATCTGTGCTATATGGATGAACAGAAGCACAGGGTTACATAAACATTAGACACATTTGGATTGTATTACCTGGGATATATTCGTATAAACCCACACTAACCGGTAAGTGGACTGATTCACAATGCATTTTCACGTTAGCATGCATGCTATTGCACACACATCCAACCTCTGGATCTTAAATAGCAGATCGAATAATTTAATTACATGTCTTATTTCATGGACTCCGGTAAGCACGGTGTTTTCTCTGATCTCTGATCAGTTTGGTGGAGGATCTGGACGCATATTTGTAGATATCCAGATCAGATGATTTGTCCATGAACAGATGAGACACACAACCCTGCATTTATTCATCATTTCTTTGGCTCAAGTCGGGATTTTGATCGAGTTAACTAGATGTTTTTAGCGCAACCACATGCTGTAAACACATACCGACCAGATAATAAATTAACATGTTATTTGGGGGTTTAATATGGCTAATGTCAGGGTGTGTTGTCAGATATCCTCTTCTGGCCCTGATGAACAGCGTATAGACATTAAACATGACGATGGGAATAATGAGAAACCCGTCTATGAAATCGGGATGTCATCTGAAACCTTTACACGACTAGTCGTGTCTATCGCGACATATCGTGATATGGTGGAGTGAATGGTGACGGTCATCTTGTGTGTCCCCGGTGATCTGGCATGTATGTGGTTTAATTAAACACTGGTCATATGCATCAATAATGTTAAGGGGTTTTCGCCGCACACTGATTTGTAATGTTACCTAAACATGTATTCCCACTGCTCCCCTGATCTGCCAGTACCTTATACCTCAATCTGGCTTTGGTTAGGGTTTAGTCAGGCTGGACCTTCATGCCATTGTTCCCGTCGACACACCTGGCGGCAATAAGCTTCTGCAGTCCTCTGTGGTCCAATACACCCAGTTGGTGTGATTACATCAACCCGTGGCGACATCACAGTTATCTACTGATTATAGTGGTTACCCCAGGCCTATACCCAAGGTAAACACACTTTAGGACCATGTTGTTCGGTCACATTGGGTTTGTGTTCCCCCCTGAACTGCTTTTCAGACATAACAGAGCACCTTGGTCATCTGACGTTGGAATGTAACCGGTCACATCTGTATATCCCCGGGGTTTCTTATGTCTGATGGTGCGGGCATGTAATCAAACATCTATTGAGTCACTACTAAATATGTATCGAGGCACAGTGTATGTTGTTGTCCTGCTATAAAAGTCCTCCTTAAGCATTGTTCATACGGATTGTCCGGGACTGCATTAATTAACATGTTATTTAGGCCCATCTTTGACTTACTTCTAGAGCAGCCAATCATCTCAAAGTATATATCATGTATATTTTAATCATTTGGGAGACGATGTCATCCACAACGACTAGTGAATGCATATATTTTTATACTTTTATGTCATGCCTCAGGCCTCCGTTTGCGTGTGTGTGTGTGTGTGTGTGTGTGTGTGTGTGTGTAACAGGATGTCTGTCCACACGTTACGTTAATTTACGGTGACACCATTCAGATGGAGGACATTGAACTGCCTGTCATTACATAGAACTGATATTTACATTTACATTTTGCGCATTTAGCAGACGCTCTTATCCAGAGTAACAGCACATACTATTTCATCATCATTTTATCAATGCTTAGACTGCTATACAAATGGCATGTCAAGTAGTAAACCCATGTTTCTAATGGTCCTAATTCACATTAGATTGTTAGTTTTGCCGGATCAGGAGGACTAATAGACTAGGCTGTTATGTCTCAGGGACAGATTTACCAAATACATGCTGGGCTACATTTGAATTCATCAAATAATGAATGGTGTGTTTGTGAACGGGCATTTTTAGTCCTGGTTCTTTGGTCAAACTGCATCTTTCTAGATGTTACTGTCTTTCTAATCTCATGAGGGGACATTTGGTCTGGAGTCTTTATGCGCCTGGAGCTGCAGTGTTTCCGGGGCAGTTTAACACACTGAGTGCAATCGGCCGTCCTACCAATTAAACCGGTCCCTAGTTCTGGGTTAACTGAGATCAAGGTTAGCGGGATGTTACGCCCGATTCCCGTCATGCATCATGCATTTGTCATTGTCGTGCATTTGTCATTTACAGTGCCTGGATGTACGTATCGTGGGTGCCACTTTGCATGGTTTAGCGCTATGCTTATTTCTGTATTCGTCAACCAAACAGGATTGCTGAAGCTATGTTTTTTTTTCAGATCAGTGTGACTCTGAACAGGGAGACAATATATTTTGTGCCAATCGGGTTTTATTCGGTTGAATTTGACAACAACAACAAGGCCTTGTTGTTGTTGTTGTTGTTGTCATTGAAACTCCGCTCGGTTATTTTGACATTGTCAGTGTCAGTAGAAGGAGCGAGTTGAGGTGTGAGGGGGAGAGACTGCCCCCAGGTCACAATACGAGAGGTCTCTCTGTGGATGATACCAGGGTTGGAGCTGTCATCCGTGGAGCTCGTTTCCACTCGGTGTGTATTCTGGTGCTCCGGGCTTGAAGTTCTAACGAGATGAGAGTGAGATG
Organism: Dallia pectoralis; assembly: GCA_029465975.1. Classification (NCBI taxonomy): domain Eukaryota; kingdom Metazoa; phylum Chordata; class Actinopteri; order Esociformes; family Umbridae; genus Dallia; species Dallia pectoralis. The sequence goes on along the minus strand of CM055737.1, from coordinate 1,804,932 downwards.
GAGAGATTTATTTCCAATTCAGGATTTGTTTTCCATGTTTGTTGTGAATTACACCCGGAGAAAACAATGAATGCAAACATCTTCAGTGTTGGTTTCATGATCTAAAATAAAAGATCCCGTAACTGTTCCATTTGCACAAATTCTTAGTGTTGTGAAATTCCATGGATTAAAGACAAGTTATTGAATTAATTAAAATTGATTACCTATATGGTATAAGATCTTTACAACCACGTTGCATGTTTATTTTGTCAGTGTGATAAACAGGCTAGAATAATCAGTTTGTCTTTGATAAATCTGAAGTTGCAAACGCGGCACAGACCTGCGAGCCTGGTTCCTCCATCTCATGCTTCAGAAAGCAATGTTCTACCCCCGAAAAAATCACTCGAGGGTGGCTGAGAACTCTCCATTTGCTGAATATTTTATGTTGTATGGTTGCTTAAGGTACAGGAGGTAGCTTTTTGGTATATTCCTGTCCCGCTGTGTGAAGCATTCTGACACCCCCCGAACTTAGCCCGCAGATGGTATGATCCTGTTCCACCTGTATCCAAAATAGGATTTTCTTAAAAACGAATGTTTTAGATTTAACATTTTCTGTCTCAGTTTAGCATAGTAAACTTTGTGGCGTTATACAATTATTTACAGTGTTAAAATTAAGGTCAGTGTTTGATTGTTTTTCATTTTTAATTGGCAAATTCAGAAAATGTCTCCCGACCTCATTTATAGGTAATTATATAATAGGTTTTAATCATTTCTGTAAATGTTTTCTTATAACGTTTTCACGTCTTATTTGTTATTATATCTATCTCTCATCTCATCTTCAACCGCTTGTCCGGGGTCGGGTCGCGGGGGTAGCAGCTCTAGCAGGGGACCCCAAACTTCCCTTTCCCGGGCAACATTAGCCAGCTCTGACTGGGGAATCCCGAGGCGTTCCCAGGCCAGTGTGGAGATATAATCTCTCCACCTAGTCCTGGGTCTTCCCCGAGGTCTCCTCCCAGCTGGACGTGCCTGGAACACCTCTCTAGGGAGGCGCCCAGGTGGCATTCGTACAAGATGCCCAAACCACCTCAACTGGCTCCTTTCTACGCAAAGGAGCAGCGGCTCTACTCCGAGTTCCTCTCGGATGACTGAGCTTCTCACCCTATCCCTAAGGGAGAGGCCAGCCACCTTTCTGAGAAAACCCATTTCGGCCGCTTGAACCCGCGATCTCGTTCTTTCGGTCATGACCCAGCTTTCGTGACCATAGGTGAGGGTAGGAACAAAGATGGACCGGTAGATCGAGAGCTTTGCCTTTCGGCTCAGCTCTCTTTTCGTCACAACGGTGCGGTGAAGCGAATGCAACACCGCCCCCGCTGCTCCGATCCTCCGACCAATCTCCCGCTCCATTGTTTCCTCACTCGCGAACAAGACCCCGAGGTACTTGAACTCCTTCACTTGGAGTAAGGACTCATTCCCTACCCGGAGTAGGCACTCCACCGGTTTCCTGCTGAGAGTCATGGCCTCAGATTTAGAGGTGCTAACCCTCATCCCAGCCGCTTCACACTCGGCTGCGAAACCGATCCAGTAAGTGCTGAAGGTCCCCGACCGATGAGGCCATCAGGACCACATCATCCGCAAAAAGCAGTGATGTGACCATCAGCCCACCGAACGGGAACCCCTCCCCCCCATGACTACGCCTTGATATCCTGTCCATGAATATTACAAACAGGATTGGTGACAAAGTGCAGCCCTGGCGGAGGCCAACCCCCACCGGGAACGAATCCGACTTACTGCAGAGGACACGGACACAGCTCATGCTTTGAGCGTACAGAGATTGAATGGCCCTGAGAAGAGACCCCCATACTCCCGCAGCACCTCCCACAAAAGATCCTGGGGTACCCGGTCATACGCCTTCTCCAGATCCACAAAACACATGTAGACTGGATGGGCATACTCCCAGGCCCCCTCCAGGATCCTTGCGAGAGTAAAGAGCTGGTCCGTGGTTCCCCGGCCAGGACGAAAACCGCATTGTTCCTCTTCAATCTGAGGTTCGACTATTGGCCGAACCCTCCTTTCCAGCACTTTGGAGTACACTTTACCAGGGAGGCTGAGGAGTGTGATACCTCTGTAATTGGCACACACTCTCTGGTCCCCCTTTTTGAAGAGGGGAACCACCACCCCGGTCTGCCACTCCTCTGGCACTGTCCCAGACTTCCATGCAATGTTGAAGAGGCGTGTCAACCAAGACAGCCCTTCCCCATCCAAAGATTTTAGCATTTCTGGACGAATCTCATCAGTCCCTGGGGCTTTGCCACTGTGGAGTTGTTTGACTACCTCAGCGACTTCCCCCAGGGAAACTGACGATGACCCTCCATCAGCCTCCAGCTCTGCCTCTATACTAGAGGGCGTGTAGGTCGGATTCAGGAGCTCCTCAAAATGCCCCATCCTTTGTGTCCCATCCTTACTGTACACAGCTTGGATGGTTCCCCGTTTTCCCCTTCTGAGGTGCCGAACGGTTTTCCAGAAGCATTTTGGTGCCGACCGAAAATCCTTCTCCATAGCTTCTCCAAACTTCTCCCACACCCGCTGCTTTGCCTCTGACACGGCAGCGGCTGCAGCCCTTCGGGCCTGTCGGTACCCTGCAACTGCCTCCGGAGTCCCCAGGGATAGCATATCCCTGAAGGCCTCCTTCTTCAGTCGGACAGCTTCCCTGACCACCGTGGTCCACCACGGTGTTCTAGGGTTTCCACCCCTTGAGGCACCTAGGACCTTGAGACCACTGCTCACCGCCGCAGCTTCAGCAATAGAAGCTTTGAACATTGCCCACTCAGGTTCAATGCCCCCAACCTCCACAGGGATGCCTGAAAAGCTCCGCCGGAGGTGTGAGTTGAAGATCTTTCGGACAGGGGCCTCCTCCAGACGTTCCCAGTTCACCCGCACTACCCGTTTGGGCTTACCTGGTCTGTCCAAAGTCTTTCCCCTCCCTCTGATCCAACTCACTACCAGATGTGCCCGGCCGGGCTCCGTGGCAAACCCGGCCACCAGACGCTCGCTTTCGAGCCCGCCGTCTGGGCCTGGCTCCAGACGAGGGCCCTGGGCTTCCTCCAGGCAGGGTCTCGCTCCTTTTCCCTCTATCTTTCATGGGGTCTTGGTGAACCATTCTTAGTCTGGCCCCTCGCCTGAGACCACTTTGCCTTGGGATTATATTTATCCGTTTCATTATTGTTATTTATCATTTCATATTTTGTTGTTTTTAATGGATATCTTAAATGTGTTTTAAATGCTACACATCTCTTTGTTATGTGTGTTTGCCCATTTTTGCTTGTATTTGTTTACTAATACCTTCCCATATACACCCAAGGATGGCACTCACAGTCCCCCCCCTCCCTGAGCCCAGATGGTCTGTTTTTGTCCTGTTGTGACAGGCTGACCCCACCCCCACCCAACACCCATATGGTATGTTCCATCCTGTCATGTAGTGGCACACCCCACCCCACCCGCCCCTGCACGTACCCCCACCCGCCTGGGCTGGTTGTGAGGCTGGTGACAGGGGGGATCATCTGTGCCAGTCCCTGCGGGCCACACCACTCTGACTAACAACGTTGGCACACACATCCCCGGGCACCACAGAGAGGGGGTGGAGGGTGGATGGGAGGCCGAGGGAGAGGTGGAGGGAGGGAGAGAGCTGGGGAGAGAGGGGGAGCTGGGGAGAGCTGGGGAGGGGAGCTGGGGAGGGGGAGCTGGGGAGGGGGAGCTGGGGAGGGGGAGCTGGGGAGGGGAGCTGGGGAGGGGGAGCTGGGGAGGGAGGGGGAGAGGGGGAGGGGGAGGGGGAGAGAGAGCTGGGGAGAGAGGCAGAGTTGGAGGCAGGGAGAAAGAGAGAGGTGGAGGAAGTGAAGGAGAGCACACAGAGCCCTGATAGAGCAGTAGCCATGTCTCCAGTCTTCCTCTGAGGGTTGTCTACTAAGATGTCTCTCATTGGATACCTCACTTACTAAGCCGTCTCCCATTGGATACCTAACTCATGTCTTAGCTGACGGGCTACAAACAACAGAGCCACACAGCGATTTCCATCCCACCATTTTAGCTTCGGGCAGAGAGCAGTTTCTGGACTCGTGGGTTCGTAGAATTGGTGTATTACCTCCTGGGTCACAGGTCACACAGCTGCAGGTGACGCGATGCTGACCGGCCACTGCGACCAGAGCAACAGGTACTGAAACAGTATTCCGGGCTGGGTCGGGGTACGGCAAGGAGATGGCCTGTCTCCACGGTTACCGGGTTTGTTTACTCCTCAGCGACCTGCTGTTAGCGCCCGCCGCGTATTGACACGTTGTGACGATCGGCACGCAATGGCTCTTCTGCCGCTGTGTGGATGGGGACCGGCGCGGGGGAGAGGGAGAGGAGGAGGAGGGAGAGGAGGAGGAGGAGGAGGAGGAGGAGGGGGAGGAGGGAGGAGGAGGAGGGGAATGGGGAGAGGAGGAGGAGGAGGAGGGGGAGAGGAGGAGAAGGAACAAGGCAACAGGTGTGACACCCAGAATGTTTACCTGAGAGCAAACCCGGGTTAAGCTGCCGTTGATTTTGATTAAGATTTGTCAGTAGAGTCTGGAGATTTTGGCAAAGAAAAAAAATAGTATTTGTCTCATGGCGTCCTGAGCTAGTGTTTCGGCCACGATTGAAAAGACGTAAGGCATTCCTGGATTTGTGGTTTCTGGGTTTTGTGTAAAGTTCTCATTTTTAGCCTCTGGGTTTTGTTGCAGCTCCTCTCTGATGCAGCAGTCTGGGCTCACGCGCAAAATATTTTCAATGTAATGTAGACTAAGATATTCAGTTTATTCCCTATAAATCTATTATCAAGGTGATGTAAAAAAACGATGAAGTTCACTTCAATCGACTTTCCAGGAGTACCTGTCCAACTGTAGGCCAAACAGAATCATTGGTTTGGTGTTGAGTTGTCTGTGTGTCTCGTACGTGTAGTATGTGTCTGTGTGCCTCTTGTAAACTTTTTCAGAGTGTGCGAATAAATCCTGTGAGAAGCTATCGACAATAATGTAACAAAAATATCCTTATAAAAGTGAGTCTGGTTGCACTGTGACAAGTTAGGCTTTGTTCCCTGTACTGGCCGAATAGACACATGCAGAGGAAACACACTGATATCTCTTTCAGGGTCCTGTCCTGACTTGCTAAGCACGTCATAGTTGGTTTCCTGTGCTGGCATCTATGTAGCCCGGAGGCCTCTTCCTGTATTTTACTTTAAATAAGCAGCAGAAGTCTGTAGTCTGCAACACCACGTTTGCTTCTTCGCCTCTGGATTTGCTGTTTGCATCTATTTATAGATTACCGTGGCTCCTCCTTTCGGACTGGCCCGCCCTATTAGAGCAGGACCGGCCTATCAAATGTGTTGCTGAGGTTACATCAGGGAGGCACTGTATTTCCTACATAGTGCCCCATACATTGTTCCCCCTACATAGTGCCCCATACATTGTTCCCCTACATAGTGCCCCCTACATAGTGCCCCCTACATAGTGCCCCCTACATAGTGCCCCCTACATAGTGCCCCCTACATAGTGCCCCCTACATAGTGCCCATACATAGTGCCCATACATAGTGCCCATACATTGTGCCCCAAACATTGTGCCCCAAACATTGTGCCCCATACATTGTGCCCCATACATTGTGCCCCATACATTGTGCCCCATACATAGTGCCCCATACATAGTGCCCCATACATAGTGCCCCATACATTGTGCCCCATACATAGTGCCCCATACATAGTGCCCCATACATTGTGCCCCATACATTGTGCCCCATACATAGCCCCATACATTGTGCCCCATACATTGTGCCCCATACATTGTGCCCCCTACATTGTGCCCCCTACATTGTGCCCCCTACATAGTGCCCCCTACATTGTGCCCCACACTTTGTTTCTTATGGAGCCCTGGTCGACCGGTGTACAGTGTGGTATGTCCTGCCAGTCTCTTCCTGGCACTGCCATGGTCCCACAGGCATTTGTTAACTCCTTTTATTCAAATGCTGATTGAGGCTGGCGTCCCTCTAAGGGAAGTGCCTTGAGGACGCCAGAAAAGAGCTTTGTGCCCAGTCGGGTTGAATGGGTGACATTTCTGCAAGGCTTCTTGTCATGTTGTTTTCCACCTAATGTGAACCATAAATGCCCCCCTGTCCCCTTCACGTAGTGCACTACTCTTCTGTGGAACACTTGTGTTTCTGTGGCAGAAGCAGTTCCTGATATTGATAGCATGTAGCTTTGTGGACGCGCCACAGTCCCATTTTATTCCTGGATGAACCAACCTGTCAGCTGATGCAATGAAACTGTTCTGTTCATCGGTTTTCCCCACGGTTTTCTCAATCAAAGTAATTTTTAAGAAAGAGTTGTCACAAATTGCTTTTACCAACGCCCAGCCTGAAACCCAGGAGATACACAGTGGCTCCCGGTTAAGGAGACATTTTCTTGTGACGCTGACTTTTAGTCTTTAGAGTAGTTTAATATCTGGTGCATCAGTTGTGGGTTTGATTACAGGCTCAAAATATCCTGACAACAATAACTTTGTTTTGACACTTCCGCCAGTATTCTTATCATTCACAGAACGCCACATATTGGGTCCAACCAGAATAGAAAAAAGAGCGGGAGGTTCCGGTGCACAACTGAGCAAAAGGACGTATAAATTTGCATGTCTAGTCTGCGAAACAGACGTCACAGGTTCTCAACTGGCAGCTTACTTGACTTTGTTATTTTTACACAGACTTTTGATTTTCCTTTCTGTGGGTCGTACAAGTTGTGGTCTAGGGACCTTCCACTATAATCTGCTCAAAACGCAAAGGCCTGATGACAACACTCAGGAACGCACACGGGGAGATGAGCACTGGGATATTTAAACCAATCACAACACGCATTGGGATATTTAAACCAATCACAACACGCACTGGGATATTTAAACCAATCACAACACTCAGGAACGCACACGTGGAGACGAGCACTGGGATATTTAAACCAATCACAACACGCACTGGGATATTTAAACCAATCACAACACGCACTGGGATATTTTTAGTCAGGCAGAACAGCCTCCTTAGTTCTGCTTTTGACCTCATATTTGTCCCCTCAGTCAAATGCCTGTTTCTGTTCCCTACTTTGATCAGGGCTCTATGAGGAATAGTGTGCTAGCCTCTACAGGCGCTGGTTAAAACTCTACGTAGGGAACAAGGTGGCATTTTAGACGCACCCCAGGTGTCGCTGGCCTGGACGTCTGTTGGCTGGCTGGTTCGGCTGGCTGGTTCGGCTACGGTCTGTGGTTGTCGGTCTGTGGTTGTCGTTTGTACCGGGTTGTTTTTCTTCTTGAAGTCCTGTTGACTCATCTCGTTGGTTTCAAGACCCTGGCCTGATGTAAATATAATTTCCTAAAATGTTAGTTTTACAAGTCGAGCAGGGAATTGAGTTTACTTGTCATTCCCCTTCAACCACAGCTGTTTGGGGAATGCAGAACTGGATGCACACTGCACACTGCACAATACTGTGACAGTGTAATTCATTATAATTCAGATGAGTCGGTGAGTTTCGGAACAAAGCTGCAAAAAGCCAAGAAGCCCATTATTGAGAGATGGGCAG
>CM055737.1:1754835-1794835 GCA_029465975.1 Dallia pectoralis | reverse complement strand
CCTCGTCTGTCGTTATGGTGATGTGGACAGTCTGGTACCTCGTCTGTCGTTATGGTGATGTGGACAGTCTGGTACCTCGTCTGTCATTGATGAGGTTTTCATTTAAGATGAGAGGCAATACATCCCAGGAAACCAAAGAGATTCCAGAGGCCAGTTCTAGGGACCGATCAGAAGATTATTGGACGATCTGGATTTAACTGGATGTAATAGTCACAACAATGTCATCAATTTTGCTTCTGATATCAGAAATGTATATTTACACCAATTCTGAATCTGTTCAGACATTTTATTGTAACATTTAGCCAGCTTGCACAGCTCTATAGCACTTGGGTGTCATCTCTGCACTGTGCTTCTGGTTTGTATTGTGATTGGAGGCCTTGATGTGGTGTCAACTAACATGAAACATATCCAGGGTTAGATGACAATCAATGTGTCTGACATCCAGACTCTCAGACTGTTGATTCTCTTTATCCGCCGCCATTTTCCTTCCAACCTTCTGTCCCTTGTTTCATCCGTTCATTTCACTTTTCCTTCTCAACCCTCTCACTTGTTCCCTATGTTTGTGTGGCTTACAGTGGTCGTCTCGTTAAGGCCGTTTGCTAGTTATTTCTGTTGGTTACGGTGTCCGCAAGGGGATTGGTTTGTTGGTTAAGGTGTCTCCATGGGGATTGGACAGTTGGTTAAGGTGTCTCCATGGGGATTGGACAGTTGATTTAGTGTCTCCATGGGTATTGGACAGTTGATTTTAGTGTCTCCATGGCGATTGGACAGTTGGTTTTAGTGTCTCCATGGCGATTGGACAGTTGGTTTTAGTGTCTCCCTGGCGATTGGACAGTTAGTTATGGTGTCCCCCTGCAGATTGGACAGTTGCTGCTGGCTGTGTTTTTTGAAGGCGGGGAAATGATCTGTGGTTTCCTCCTTCCTCTTCAGGGCTGGCTTTGGCCTGACGAAGCCGCTCAAGATGAACATGGTGAAGAGGATCATGGGAAGGCCGCGGCAGGAGGAGTGTAGTCCCCAGGACAACGCTCTGGGTCTCATGCACCTCCGTCGGCTCTTCTCTGAGCTTTGCCACCCCCCACGTCAGATGACCCAGAAGGAGCAGGAGGAGAAACTCTACATGATGCTGCCTGTCTTCAACAGGGTGAGTCTGATTGGCTGGTGTCTTCAACAGGGTGAGTCCCATTGGCTGGTGTCTTCAACAGGGTGAGTCCCATTGGCTGGTGTCTTCAACAGGGTGAGTCCCATTGGCTGGTGTCTTCAACAGGGTGATATTCTATTGGCTAGTGCCATCAACAGGGTGATATTCTATTGGCTAGTGCCATCAACAGGGTGATATTCTATTGGCTAGTGCCATCAACAGGGTGATATTCTATTGGCTAGTGCCATCAACAGGGTGATATTCTATTGGCTAGTGCCATCAACAGGGTGATATTCTATTGGCTAGTGCCATCAACAGGGCGATATTCTATTGGCTAGTGCCATCAACAGGGCGATATTCTATTGGCTAGGTCGACCTAATGTGCTAAACTTCCTGATGAGCACATGTAGAGGCCCCTCCCCCCTCAGCTATGCACATCCTAGCTCAGTCAGCAGTTCTGTTTTTGTGTGTGTGTGTTAACCTTTGACCTTTGCAGGTGTTTGGGAACGCCCCTCCCAGCACAATGACGGAGAAGTTCCAGGACCTCCTCCAGTTCACCACGCAAGTCTCCCGTCTCATGGTCACGGAGATCAGACGGAGGGCATCCAATAAGTCTACGGGTACAGTAAACATAAACACCTTATCATTGGTCAGGGTAACGTAAACATAAACACCTTATCATTGGTTAGGGTAACCTAAACATAAACACTTTTTTATTGGTTCGGGTACCGTAAACATAAACACCTTTTTATAGGTTCAGGTACCGTAAACATAAACACCTTTTTATTGGTTCGGGTACCGTAAACATAAACACCTTTTTATAGGTTCAGGTACCGTAAACATAAACACCTTTTTATTGGTTCCGGTACCGTAAACATAAACACCTTTTTATTGCTTTGGGTACCGTAAACATAAACACCTTTTCATTGGTTTGGGTACCGTAAACATAAACACCTTTTTATTGGTTTTGTTTGTGATTCTGCAAGCGTGCGTCTGTGTTGCCGGTTATCATGCCTTTAACGTGGCTTTATCATGCCTTTATCATGCCTTTACCGTGGCTAAACCCAGCCTTCAAATCAGTTGCTGTGGCCATCTTCAGCTGGCTTCACTGTGTTGGGGTATTTATGTGGTATTTATGTGGACTCCTTCAGATGAGCTCTGTCTCCCATGATTAATCACAGCTTCTGATCTAACTGATCTGCTGTGTTACTCAGCTAACTCCCCCAGCTGTCCAGGCAACAGTGTCCAGGCAACATGAGAGTAGGTTTTTATTTTCATCACTGCTTAGTGTTTGGTCTGTCAGAGAATGATGGAGGGACAAATGGAGTGAGTTAGAGAACAAACGATCAGAAAGATGGAATAAATCTGTCACCAGTCGGGCCCTTTTGATGTGTACTGTTGGTCTACCTCCTCCCTCCCCACATCTACCTCCTCTTTCTCCTCACCTCTACCTCCTCTTTCTCCTCCCTCCCCACATCTACCTCCTCTTTCTCCTCACCTATACCTCCTCTTTCTCCTCTACCTCCTCTTTCTCCTCTACCACCTCTTTCTCCTCACTCCTCACCTCTACCTCCTCTTTTTCCTCTCTCCCCACCTCTACATCTTTCTCCTCTACCTTCTCCTCGTTGTGTTTCTCCCTCCTCCTGGCCTACGCTGTACTGCAGGCCTTTCTACTGCCATCTATCTTTGGCCTGGCGCTATAATTCACTATAATTGTGTCAACACTAAACAGATCTTTTCATCAGCTAGTAGATCTGTCCTGTTGTGGTGAGACAGCCTCATGATTTAACCAGACATGGTGATACCTGTTCACATCTAACCTGGGCTCTGTTGGTGGACGTCTGGGCGACGTCTGGGCGACGTCTGGGTTGCAATCCACAGTTGTTATTTGGTCATCTTTATTTGTCTACTGTTATGTAATACATGACCGAACAATTGTCTTCTGTGTGTGTGTTCTGTGTGTGTGCTCTGTACACAGAGGCGGCCAGTCGAGCTATTGTCCAGTTTTTAGAGGTCAACCAGAGCGAGGAGGCAAGTCGTGGCTGGATGCTACTGACCACCATCAATCTGCTGGCATCCTCTGGGCAGGTAGGCAGTTCCAGCATGTTAGCATGTTAGCATCCTCTGGGCAGGTAGGCAGTTCCAGCATGTTAGCATGTTAGCATCCTCTGGGCAGGTAGGCAGTTCCAGCATGTTAGCATGTTAGCATCCTCTGGGCAGGTAGGCAGTTCCAGCATGTTAGCATGTTAGCATCCTCTGGGCAGGTAGGCAGTTCCAGCATGTTAGCATGTTAGCATCCTCTGGGCAGGTAGGCAGTTCCAGCATGTTAGCATGTTAGCATCCTCTGGGCAGGTAGGCAGTTCCAGCATGTTAGCATGTTAGCATCCTCCGGGCAGGTAGGCAGTTCCAGCATGTTAGCATGTTAGCATCCTCTGGGCAGGTAGGCAGTTCCAGCATGTTAGCATGTTAGCATCCTCTGGGCAGGTAGGCAGTTCCAGCATGTTAGCATCCTCTGGGCAGGTAGGCAGTTCCAGCATGTTAGCATGTTAGCATCCTCTGGACAGGTAGGCAGTTCCAGCATGTTAGCATCCTCTGGGCAGGTAGGCAGTTCCAGCATGTTAGCATGTTAGTATGTTAGCATCCTCTGGGCAGGTAGGCAGTTCCAGCATGTTAGCATCCTCTGGGCAGGTAGGCAGTTTTAGCATGTTAGCATCCTCTGGGCAGGGTAGGCAGTTTCAGCATGTTAGCATCCTCTGGGCAGGTAGGCAGTTCCAGCATGTTAGCATGTTAGCATCCTCTGGGGAGGTAGGCAGTTCCAGCATGTTAGCATGTTAGCATCCTCTGGGCAGGTAGGCAGTTCCAGCATGTTAGCATGTTAGCATCCTCTGGGCAGGTAGGCAGTTCCAGCATGTTAGCATGTTAGCATGTTAGCCTCCTCTGGGCAGGTAGGCAGTTCCAGCATGTTAGCATGTTAGCATGTTAGCATCCTCTGGGCAGGTAGGCAGTTCCAGCATGTTAGCATGTTAGCATCCTCTGGGCAGGTAGGCAGTTTCTCTCCCCATGTATATTGAAGACTCTTCTGTAATCCACTATAAATATGAAGTTGTTCCACATTACAAACTGTGCGTTGTTAATAAATACTAGATAAGGGCTCAAATGTTCCCCTGTTACTCACTTCTTGCATTCAGGTCGGATTACTGTCTCTTTATAGGTTGTGGATGTCATTATGGCTGCTAAATATGGGATAGTGGGGTAGTTTTATTCTCCTCTTCTGGGTATTGTTCGAACTTGATTTGAGTCTGGTGGGGGGTGGCGGGGGTTGGGGGTGTTACAGGCGAATTACACTAGCAGGGAGCTTCTCTTGCTTCACTGAAGATCGGAAATTCACACTTTTGTCTCAGCGGTCGGTTGGAGCCTTGGTTTTCTTGCTTAGTTTTAAATCCTTTCGTGCATCTCTCTCTCCTCCTTCTCTTTCTCCGGTCTTTCTCCTTCACTCTTTCTGCTCTCTCTCTCTCTCTCTCTCTCTCTCTCTCTCCCCCTCTCTCTCTCTCTCTCTCTCTCTCTCTCTCTCTCCCCCTCTCTCTCTCCCCCTCTCTCCCCTCTCTCCCCCTCTCTCCCCCTCTCTCCCCCTCTCTCCCCCTCTCTCTCTCTCTCTCTCTCCCCTCTCTCTCTCTCTCTCTTTCCTTGGTTCAGGTTCTCATGGTAGCACAACAACCAGATCCTCCCGGTCACATGACCAGGGCAGAATAGGCACACATCAATGCACACGTATGTTCTCCAGCTAGCATGTCAGAAAATAGGTGTGGCACTATATGATCCACTAAGAGGCCAGAAACTGACATGTTTACATTGAGTAATCATGTCATATTGTTCAGTCATGGTATTATTTGAAGAAACCGCAGATGGAGGATCTGATCTGGCGTGGTTATGCATGGTCTTCCTCTGTGTCAATATTATTCTGTCTCTCTCTTCTGCACTATTCTGCACCAATCCAGCCCCAGATAAATTCAACTTTCCCCCTCCTTCCTTTTCACCCAATCGACTGTGATCTGTTTCAGAATTTGTTTCTGTTTTCTATCATCCTTAATTTTTCATAAAGGCCCATTTTGTTGTGAAATCTGTCTTTGAATCCAGCACGAATTCATTAACTCAGCATTAAAAACAGACAGCATGGAACAATTACTACATGAGTACATAATTCTAAATAATAGAAACGGCTATATAAAAACGTTGACAGGGTAAGAAACGAGCCACTAAAGTCTTGATTTAATGGGGACGGACTGTTCCAACTGTTTTGTAAAGCGTTCCAAGCTGATGTGGCAAAGTACATAAAATATGTTTCACCAAATAAATTTCAGGCATTTAGAAACGATAGCAGAATACAGTCCTGTGAAAAGAAAGAACCCTCGTTTCTAAAGAATAAAAATGCGTAAATTTGATGTTAGCAAGGAAAGACTGGCTGTAAATAAAGGTGGTAAAGTCCGTTGGTGTGTAAAGGCTGTTAAAAATAAATCTCAAAGCTCTATCGTAAAGACTGTCAATGGATTTAAAAAACAGACTCTGGTCTTTTCTGTGTCTGCCAAGGCGATTGGTCTGTGAGAAGGCGTAACCGTGACGACGTCTTCACTGACAGCACATCTTCTCTAGTTAGACATGCTCTTCTCAGTGAATTCCATTTTTTTTAACTTGTTTCTCCAGAAAACCGTGGACTGCATGACGACCATGTCTGTCCCCTCCACCCTGGTCAAGTGTCTGTACCTGTTCTTTGACCTGCCTCACATGACCGAGGCTCCGGGTGCACCCCAGACCCAGGCCCCAGAGCTGCCCCTAGCTGACCGCAGAGCCCTGCTTCAGAAGGTGTTTGTACAGGTCAGTACCAAAACCCTACAGGTCAGTACCAAAACCCTACAGGTCAGTACCAAAACCCTACAGGTCAGTACCAAAACCCTATAGGTCAGTACCAAAACCCTACAGGTCAGTACCAAAACCCTACAGGTCAGTACCAAAACCCTACAGGTCAGTACCAAAACCCTACAGGTCAGTACCCAATCATTACAGGTCAGTACCAAAACCCTACAGGTCAGTACCCAATCACTACAGGTCAGTACCAAAACCCTATAGGTCGGTACCAAAACCCTACAGGTCAGTACCAAAACCCTACATGTCAGTACTCAATCATTACAGGTCAGTACCCAATCATTTAGTTACCAGCTATTCATTAACTAGTAAAAGGTTAATTTTATGTTTTTTAAACCATTATCTATATATTTAATAACCAGCCATTCATATTACAAACATTCAATAACTGTTTTCTTTACCAGATCCTGGTGAAACTTTGCAACTTTGTGTCGCCGGCGGAAGAGCTGGCCCAGAAAGACGACCTCCAGCTCCTGTTTTCTGCTATAACGTCCTGGTGTCCACCACACAACCTGCCGTGGAGGAAGAGTGCAGGCCAGGTTCTGACCACCATCTCACGGCACGGCCTCAGTGTCAACGTGGTCAAGTACATCCATGGTGAATACTGGTGGTGTGGTTCACCTGGTTTAAACCTGGTCAATAATGGTACTGTGGTCCGCCTGGTTTAAACCTGGTGAATACTGGTACTGTGGTCCGCCTGGTTTAAACCTGGTCAATACTGGTGCTGTGGTCCACCTGGTTTAACCTGGTGAATACTGGTACTGTGGTCCACCTGGTTTAACCTGGTGAATACTGGTACTGTGGTCCACCTGGTTTAACCTGGTGAATACTGGTACTGTGGTCCACCTGGTTTAACCTGGTGAATACTGGTGCTGTGGTCCACCTGGTTTAAACCTGGTCAATACTGGTACTGTGGTCCACCTGGTTTAACCTGGTGAGTACTGGTACTGTGGTCCACCTGGTTTAAACCTGGTCAATACTGGTACTGTGGTCCACCTGGTTTAAACCTGGTGAATACTGGTACTGTGGTCCACCTGGTTTAACCTGGTCAATACTGGTATAAGCAGATCCTCTGTTCCTGGCTTCCTTTTTTTCAGATAAGATATCTGAATATATTTTTGGGGGTGATGATTCTTTGATAACCGTACGTGTGATGATATTGTCCTTTTGTTTTCTGTGACACTAACCCCCCTCCCCTCCCCCCACCAGAAAAAGACTGTTTGGCCACATGTGTCCAGAACATGCAGCAGTCAGACGACCTTTCAACCCCCGAGATAGTAGAGATGTTTGCTGGTCTCTCCTGCTTCCTGAAAGACTCCAGCGATGTGTCTCATACCCTGCTGGACGACTTCCGCATGTGTCAGGGATACACCTTCCTCTGTGACCTCCTGCTCCGGTGTGTGTGTGTGTGTGTGTGTGTGTGTGTGTGTGTGTGTGTGTGTGTGTGTGTGTGTGTGTGTGTGTGTGTGTGTGTGTGTGTGTGTGTGTGTGTGTGTGTGTGTGTGTGTGTGTGTGTGTGTGTGTGTGTGTGTGTGTGTGTGTGTGTGTGTGTGTGTGTGTGTGTGTGTGTGTGTCAGCCACATATTAACCCCGTCCTGTCCATCCTCCAGACTGGAGCAGGCCAAAGAGGAGGACAGTAGTGACGCCTTGAAGGACCTGGTCAACCTGGTGACTTGTCTCACCACATATGGAGTGACGGAGCTCAAACCTGCCGGTCTCACAACTGGGGCTCCTTTCCTCCTGCCGGGATTCATTCTCCCACAGCCTTCTGGGAAAGGTACGTTCCTCCAGACCACACACTGGTTATTTTTTTTTTATCCACTAGTTGACTGTTACACAACTAGATGGTTCCTCAAAAAGATGAGGAAAAATAGTAAAAAAAAAATTGTTTATTCACCTTTATTTTATCAGACCAGAAGTCTATTTTGAAGTCTCTTAGTCTGTTATAAACATTAGTGATTTTTTTTGGTACATTTTCCAAACCATTTTGAATTGGCGCTATAGTAACAGTCTGTCTGGAGCTAAACCACGTGCATCGCAAAGACTTGGAATGTGGAAGTGACACTGGAGTGTACGTTGAACTTTGAACTCTTAACAGGGAAGTTGTGTCTTGGTTTTGTCTCAATACTTTTGACAGTAAACTCTCAGCTTTCCGAGCAACTCGGCAGTTTGAGTTTCAGTGTTTGGAGGTTTCCTCTGTGGCCACACCCACCCTGGTCAGACGTCCCATAACGAGCTGGACATGTTGCACCACTACTGACTGACTTCACCAGTATGGCCCCGGCCTTCACTGAGGTGGCCCCGGCCTTCACTGAGGTGGCCCCGGCCTTCACTGAGGTGGCCCCGGCCTTCACTGAGGTGGCCCCGGCCTTCACTGAGGTGGCCCCGGCCTTCACTGAGGTGGCCCCGGCCTTCACTGAGGTGGCCCCGGCCTTCACTGAGGTGGCCCCGGCCTTCACTGAGGTGGCCCCGGCCTTCACTGAGGTGGCCCCGGCCTTCACTGAGGTGGCCCCGGCCTTCACTGAGGTGGCCCCGGCCTTCACTGAGGTGGCCCCGGCCTTCACTGAGGTGGCCCCGGCCTTCACTGAGGTGGCCCCGGCCTTCACTGAGGTGGCCCCGGCCTTCACTGAGGTGGCCCCCTTCACTGAGCCTTCACTGAGGTGGCCCCGGCCTTCACTGAGGTGGCCCCGGCCTTCACTGAGGTGGCCCCGGCCTTCACTGAGGTGGCCCCGGCCTTCACTGAGGTGGCCCCGCCTTCACTGAGGTGGCCCCGGCCTTGCTGAGGTGGCCCCAGGCCTTCACTGAGGTGGCCCCGGCCTTCACTGGGTGGCCCCAGGAGCTTCACTGAGGTGGCCCCGGCCTATGGTGGCCCCGGCCTTCACTGATGGCTGTCCAGTGAGGTGGCCCCGCCTTCACTGGGAGGTGGCCTTCAGCCTTCACTGAGGTGGCCCCAGGAGCCTTGACCGGTTGTTATGGTGACATGTGCTGTCCAGGAGCTACAGAATATGATTGGTTGTTATGGTGACATGTGCTTATCTGTCCAGGAGCTACAGAATATGATTGGTTGTTATGGTGACATGTGCTTATCTGTCCAGGAGCTACAGAATATGATTGGTTGTTATGGTGACATGTGCTTATCTGTCCAGGAGCTACAGAATATGATTGGTTGTTATGGTGACATGTGCTTATCTGTCCAGGAGCTACAGAATATGATTGGTTGTTATGGTGACATGTGCTTATCTGTCCAGGAGCTACAGAATATGATTGGTTGTTATGGTGACATGTGCTTATCTGTCCAGGAGCTACAGAATATGATTGGTTGTTATGGTGACATGTGCTTATCTGTCCAGGAGCTACAGAATATGATTGGTTGTTATGGTGACATGTGCTTATCTGTCCAGGAGCTACAGAATATGATTGGTTGTTATGGTGACATGTGCTTATCTGTCCAGGAGCTACAGAATATGTCTGGTTGTTATGGTGACATGTGCTTATCTGTCCAGGAGCTACAGAATATGATTGGTTGTTATGGTGACATGTGCTTATCTGTCCAGGAGCTACAGAATATGATTGGTTGTTATGGTGACATGTGCTTATCTGTCCAGGAGCTACAGAATATGATTGGTTGTTATGGTGACATGTGCTTATCTGTCCAGGAGCTACAGAATATGTCTGGTTGTTATGGTGACATGTCCTTTTGTTTCCAGGTCACACGGTGAGGAACCTGCATGCCTTCACCGTTCTTCAGAACGCCTTTCTCAGGGCTAAGACGATCCTCCTGGCCACGGCGGTCCTTGATGAAATCGGAAACATCTACTCTGCAGACCCTGCCAACTACTTCATCCTGGAAGCCCAGCACACACTCTCTGTGTTTGCTGACAAGGTGTGTGTTGATGTCATTGCTGCTTTAGGTTTAGACTTCAGACATGGAACCTGTATGCTTTGGTGGCTCAACAGCTGGTAGATCTTCTAAACCCATGTGTGTTTTGTTCATTAACCCCTTAAACAACATGGTCGTGTGTCTCCCAGGTGGTAAAGCTACCTGACACCCTGGCCAAGTACTTTGAGCTGTTGGAGTTTGTGGTGTTCAGTCTGAACTACGTCCCGTGTAAAGAGCTGTTCAGTGTCAGTGTTCTGCTCAAGGGTTCTACCTCGTACACCTGCAGCATCATCGTCACCAGGTGGGGGTTGCATTCATTCATTTGTTGATTCATTTGTTGAATTCTCAGAGGGTAAAACCTTATTGGTAGATTTGGCCGACTGTTTACTGGGTGGAGACAGATCCACATATATATTATATATCAAATCTCATGTCTCTTTCCAATACATCATGTATGAATCTGAACTATTTTTATCGCCGTTGAATATATATATATATATATATATATATTTAATGAACTCATTGACTAAACGGTTCCTGTGTACCTGTGGTCAGGACTCTGCTCAAGTTGAGTCGCCATGACGCTGTGTTCAGTGACGTGTTGAGAGAGGTGGGTCTCCTTGAGGTGTTGGTGAACCTGCTTCATAAATACGCCGCCCTGCTTAAAGACCCGGCCACACAGCAACACCAGGATCTGACCCCAGAAGACCAGCAGCAAGGTACGTTTGGATGAGTCGCTGATGGTTGGATCAAACACAACAAACACAAATTCACAGTTTGTCCTGTATCTGGGTCCATTACTCCTCCCTCTCTCTCCCTCCTCTCTCTCCCTCCTCCTCCTATCTCCTCCTCTCTCTCACTCCTCTCTCTCTCTCTCCTCCTCTCTCTCACTCCTCTCTCTCTCTCTCCTCCTCTCTCTCCCTCCTCCTCTCCTATCTCCTCCTCTCTCTCCCTCCTCCTCTCCTATCTCCTCCTCTCTCTCCCTCCTCTCTCTCCCTCCTCCTCTCTCTCCCTCCTCTCTCCTCCTCTCCTACTTTCTCAACCAGGTGACTGTAGGAGTAACAGTGTGGCAGAGGAGCAGAAGCAATTGGCCTGGTTGGTCATGGAGACTCTGACTGTCTTACTGCAAGGATCCAACACCAACGCAGGTACACAGACGTACACACACACCCACACACACGCACACACACACACACAGACGTACACACACACACACACACACACACAGACGTACACACACACCCACACACACGCACACACACACACACACAGACGTACACACACACACACACGCACACACACACAGACGTACACACACACACACACACACAGAACAAGTGTTTATAGTCCATTCCAATGTGTTCCTCAATGTGCTAAAACGTTTTACCAAAAGGCTCAGAGCTGTTTCCCTTTCCCAGGGTGCCTCTCAACTGCTAAACACAAGTTATTTTGGTCTGTGTGATGAGTCAGGGTCTTTCCTTTAGGAGGACATGTTTTCAGATGTTTGCGCCCCACCAGGTCTGTTCAGGGAGTTTGGGGGTGCTCGCTGTGTCCATAACATCGTGCGGTACGGTCAGTGTCGTGCCCACGCCCTGATGATTATCCAGCAGCTGGTCTTATCGCCCAGCGGGGATGATGACATGGGAACTCTGTTGGGACTGATGCACTCTGCTCCGAGTACAGAACTCCAGCTGAAAACGGACATACTGAGGGTGACCACGCACGCACGCACGCACACACACACACACACACACACACAGGATGCACACACACATACACACAGGATGCACACACAGGATGCATACACACACACACACACACACACCAAGGGGACGCTCACTCACACACACACACACACACAGGACACACGCATGCAGAGGACACACAGACCAAACACTCACACACACTCACACACACACACACTCTATTTATATATTAATAGGAAAACATTCTGCCACCTGTGCCCAACTAGTGTAACCATCTTGACTACACTTCCTGGTTATTAGTCCCGCCCACACACAGACCCCGCCCTGTCTAAACTAGCTCCTCCCCCCTCAGGCTCTGCTGGCCGTGCTAAGAGAGAGCCACCGCACACGAACAGTGTTCCGGAAGGTGGGCGGCTTTGTCTACGTCACGTCCCTCCTCGTTGCCATGGAAAGGTCACTCTGCCAGCCGCCGTGGCAGGGATGGGAGAAGGCCAATCAGAACCAGGTGTTTGAGCTCCTGCACACGGTGTTCTGCACACTCACCGCCGCCATGCGCTATGAACCCGCCAACTCACACTTCTTCCGGACGGAGATCCAGTACGAGAAACTGGCGGACGCAGTCAGGTAACTGTCAGGAAGTGAATGTGTGCGACTCTGATCTCAGGTCAGGTTTCACGGTCACAGGTCCCTAATCACTGGACCATATTTCGCTAGATTACTGGGTTGCTTCTCAGAGACAAAGAAGCTTGGTTCCACGGCTGTGTTCCCCTCCAACGCCCAGCCCTTCACCAGACTCCTTGAGGATGAGGCTGTTGCCCCTGGAGACAACGTCTGCCCCACACTCAAACACTGCAGCAAACTCTTCATCTACCTTTACAAGATGGCCACTGACTCCTTCGACAGGTATGTCCAGTTACTGTTTGTAACTCAGTACAAATGTAATGCTGGAATTAGTCTTTATTTCTGTCGTTGTTTCTACATCCAATCACTGTCTTATTTCAGGGTTTAGTTCCTAGTTCCATGTCAATACATTTTACTTCTCAGTTCCTACAACGAAATGTTTTCAGATACAAACCAGTGACCTTACTTGTACCTCAGCACAGCTCACGGCAGTTGTGACTTGGCTGTGCTGCTCTGAATTAAGCTCCTCCCACTGTGTGAAGCTCCGCCCACTGTGTGAAGCTCCTCCCACTGTGTGAAGCTCCTCCCTGTGTATTGAGGGCCAGCATTTGCATGTTGCACCAATAGCCTCGTGATAGCGTACTAGCTAGCTAGCTGTGCTCTTTGCTCTTTGCTCTCTTCTCATTTCAACTTTCTAACTAACAGCTTTCTTTCGCTCTGTCTTTTTATTGTCTTTCCCTTTATCCACTATTCTTTCTATCCTTTGTTCTTTTCCCTTCTGACCTTTGACCCTGCCTGGCTGTGCATCTGGGTTGTGTTTCTTGAATGTGTGTCTGTGTGCGTGTGTGTGTGTGTCGTGTTTGTGTGTCGTGTGTGCGTCCTCTGTGTGTGCGTCTGTCTGTGTGTGTGTGTGTGTCGTGTGTGTGTGTGTGTGCTGGCAGTCGTGCGGAGCAGATTCCCCCCTGCCTGACCCATGAGACCTCCCTGCCCTCTCCATGGGGCACGCCAGCACTCGCCAGGAAGAGGTAGCTACTGCACTTTGCTTTCTTCTTCATCTCCTCTTCCTCTTGTCTCATTCTCGTCCGCTGTCACTCTCTACTTGCTCCGTCTGGCCCCCCACGCCTCTAGCCCCCACCCCCCGTACAGCAGCTCATAATGATGGAGACCCCCCCATCTCCCTCCACCACGGCTGGTTCCACGGACACCTTCCTTTATTTAGGCCCTTCACTCTCTTCCTCACTGCCTTGTTGGGGGGAAACCAAACCAGTCAAACCCAACTAATCGGAGATATTCTTTGCAGCAGACGCACATCTATCTGTGAGGCGTTCCCACCACATCAGTTGTACTTGGTCTCCATTGGTCTGCGTTTTCTCTTCCTCACAGGCACGGATACCAGGGTACCTCTGGCCCCCCTGCCGGGGTCAGAGCTCTGACAGACCTCAGCCAGAAGCTGCATTTGGCCAACTCTTCCTCGTCTTCGTCCTCCTCGTTCTCCGCCGACTCCGTGGTCATCCACCCAGGTGCAGGACTGGCCATGCTGGACCTGCTGGCCTCCGTCAACTCCGACAGCCAACCAGAGGTAGGGAAGTTTTTTGCTGTTTAGAGATCTCCCTTGCCTAGCTTAGGGGACCTCCAGCCTCTCCTGGGGGAACCCCTAGACCCAAAGTCTCTCCTGGGGGAACCCCTAGACCCAAAGTCTCTCCTGGGGGAACCCCTAGACCCAAAGTCTCTCCTGGGGGAACCCCTAGACCCAAAGTCTCTCCTGGGGGAACCCCTAGACCCTGAGCTGTCTCACAATATTGTTGGGCTTAATAAGTTGATCCAGATGTGTTGGTTCCATCTGGAACATTAAGTGTCTAGAGGTGAACTGGTTCATCTCACTTTCCTTGATACTCTCTCCTTTATCTCTCTCACCTACCTCTTCTCAATTTGTGCTCCTCTATTTGTCTCTTCTCTTATCTTTCACCCCTTTCTCTATCTCTTGTGGTTCCTTTCTTCTTGCCTGTGTAGCACGCTCTGGACTTGCAGCTAGCGGTGGCTAACATCTTGCAGCTCCTGGTGCACAGTGAGAGGAACCAGCAGATCCTGTGTGAAGCAGGTCTACACAGCAGACTTCTGCAGCGCTGCAGCCAGGCTCTGGGAGACGAGGACCACCCCCTACACCCACCGCTACAGAGGATGTTTGAGAGGCTGGCCTCACAAGCTCTGCAACCCATGGCCCTGAGGTCAGACAGAACTAGCCTCTAACCTCTAGCCGTATCTGATCAGTTCACCTACAGAGCGTATTTTATTAAATACTGTTTGATCCCTGCAGAGAGTTCCTCCGGCTGGGGAACCCCCTGAACTGTGGTGCCTGGGACAAGAAGCTCCTGAAGCAATATCGGGTCCACAAACCCTCGTCACTCAGCTACGATGCAGATATGAGAAGTAAGAACCCATGTCGATGTTAGGTCACAGATAACAGAACCCTATGTCAATGATTAGTCAGATGGTAGAACCTTCTGTCTATGGTTATACAGACCCCAGAACCTTCTGTCTGGTTATACAGACCCTAGAACATTCTGTCTAAGGTTATACAGACCCCAGAACCAGCCCATTGTAGCCCTGTCTTTATGTGTCTGCAGACTAAACCATCTCTGTTATGGGAGACTCCTTCTATATCTGCACTAATCACCTTCAGATAATTACTATGAAAGTCTCTTCTTCCCTATTTCTCTTCCCCAGTATCTTAATTCTCTACTTGGGATCTCTGTCTGTCTGACTAATGCTCGTGTTTCATTAACGGTGGACAGGGAGTGAACATAAATTGTATCATCATGTTTAAATTTATGGAGAGGTTTCATCGTCTCCAGGTTCTGCTTCTATTATTGGTAACATGTGAATATTACTGTGAACGTGTCACTTCCTGCTCCACAGATTCCATGACCATGTCCATGGACGGCTGTTTCGGCCCGGACAGCGTGTTCGCGGCAACCGCCGGTGAGGACAACGGGCAGTACCGAATCAGCCGGAGTCTGGTACGTTCCGCCGAGGGTTCCACCGTGCCCCTCACCAGGGTCAAGTGTCTGGTGTCCATGACGACGCCGCACGACATTCGCCTGCACGGCTCGGCGGTTACGCCAGCGTTCGTGGAGTTCGATACCTCTCTGGAGGGCTTCGGGTAAGAACACACACACACACCTGACACACACACATTGGTTTGTGAACACACACACGTTGGTTTGTGAACACACACACACCTGACACACCTGACACACACACACACATTGGTTTGTGAACACACACACATTGGTTTGTGAACACACACACGCTAACACAGTTTTCTCTGTACAATGACAGTTTAAACATCAGTAGACACGTCGTTGTCTTGTTTTTCTGTCATCTGTAGGTGTCTGTTCCTGCCTAGTCTGGCTCCTCACAACGTTACAACAAACAACACCAACACAGGAGGAACCAGCGACGGGGCTGTTGTCAGCGGGATCGGAGCTGGTCAGTAGTACTACAGCCCTCATATCCAGAGTGACATCATAGTTTAACCAGCCCTCATATCCACAGTGACATCACAGTTTAACCAGCCCGCATATCCACAGTAACATCACAGTTTAACCAGCCCTCATATCCAGAGTGACATCACAGTTTAACCAGCCCTCATATCCAGAGTGACATCACAGTTTAACCAGCCCTCATATCCAGAGTGACATCACAGTTTAACCAGCCCTCATATCCAGAGTGACATCACAGTTTAACCAGCCCTTATATCCACAGTGACATCACAGTTTAACCAGCCCTCATATCCACAGTGACATCACAGTTTAACCAGCCCTCATATCCAGAGTGACATCACAGTTTAACCAGCCCTCATATCCACAGTGACATCACTGTTCAGTTTAACCAGCCCTCATATCCACAGTGACATCACAGTTTAACCAGCCCTCATATCCACAGTGACATCACAGTTTAACCAGCCCGCATATCCACAGTGACATCACAGTTTAACCAGCCCGCATATCCACAGTGACATCACAGTTTAACCAGCCCTCATATCCACAGTGACATCACAGTTTAACCAGCCCGCATATCCACAGTGACATCACAGTTTAACCAGCCCTCATATCCACAGTGACATCACAGTTTAACCAGCCCTCATATCCACAGTGACATCACAGTTTAACCAGCCCTCATATCCAGAGTGACGTCACAGTTCAGTTCCCAGACTGTTTGTTGTCATCACAGATGTATTACCTCGTCTCCCCCTTACGTTCTGTGTGCCCCCCCCCACCCCACCACCTCACCTTCTCCAGGAGAGCGTCTGTTCCCGCCTCCGTCCGGGTTGAGCTACTCTGCGTGGTTCTGCGTGGAGCGGTTTAGCTCCGCCCCCCACACACACCCCGTACGCCTGTTAACGGTGGTCCGCCGGGCCACATCCTCTGAGCAGCACTACGTCTGTCTGGCTGTGGTTCTGTCTGTTAAGGACCGGTCCCTCACAGTGTCCACCAAGGAGGAACTGCTGCAGAACTATGGTACACACACACACACACACACGCACACACACACACGCACAAACACACCCACACACAAACACACACACACACATATATACACACACACATATATACACACACATGCACACACACACACACACATGCACACACACACACACATGCACACACACACACACACACACACACACACACACACACACACACACACACGCACACACACACACGCACAAACACACCCACACACAAACACACACACACACATATATACACACACATGCACACACACACACACACACATGCACACACACACACACACACATATACACACACGCACGGACACACGGACACACGAACACACACACAGACCAGATGAGGGAAAAAGCACACCCTGACCCAAACATGTATCATGTTTCTCGTTAACCGGGTTAGGAACCAGTTGAGTGATACTCACTTAAGGACAACGGTTCCCTTTCTCCAGTTTCCAGATTAGAATCGTACATAATTCAGTGTATGTTGTCAGTTTCTCTTCTAACTGAATAATTGAGGATCAAAACATCCACACACACACACACACATGCCCATCCACACACACACACGCCCACACAACCTTAAATTTCTGCAGAACAGGAAGCTGAAGTGAAGACCCGGTAATCCAGAAAAACTGATGATTTCCGTGATTTCTGCTCTGCCCAGAGTGATGTAACCCACAGCCCTATTACCTAATCAAACACACCGTAACCCACGGCCCTATTACCTAATCAAACACACCATAACCCACAGCCCTATTACCTAATCAAACACACCGTAACCCACGGCCCTATTACCTAATCAAACACACCATAACCCACAGCCCTATTACCTAATCAAACACACCGTAACCCACAGCCCTATTACCTAATCAAACACACCGTAACCCACAGCCCTATTACCTAATCAAACACACCATAACCCACGGCCCTATTACCTAATCAAACACACCATAACCCAGATACAAACTATATGAAATGTTACATAACATGCCCTTACAGTTTACATTCTGGTCATTTATCAGAAACAAATCCGCTGACAGTTATATTTCTGTGAGTATCTCTGTCATGGCTGGTAGTCATTAAATGCCTGTTCGTTTCTCGGTCAACGTTTGGGGGCTCGCAGAAACAGGATACAGAAACATCTCTGCATTTACCCCATACTACCGCTCCGGTTGTTTGTCGTTCCGAAGGAAATTACTTCAGTGAGGAGCTGTTGATCTTGAGCACTTGTACACACACACACACACACTTATTTCAATTCTCCGTAAAACACACTGCTGGTAAATGCTGTCATTTAAAATAAGTACTTGTTGTCAATAACCTTGCCAGATTAAATATAACTTGGATTAAAACTCCAAATGTAAACCAGGATAAAACGTTCCTACAATCATCATAACATCTGTCTTCCCCCCCTCGGACATACAGCTGATGACATCAGTGAGGAGTCCAAGTTATTTGAGGTGCTGCCGTGCTGTGCGAGGTTTAGCTGCGGAGACCTGATCGGAGAAGGCCAGTGGCACCACCTGGTGTTGGTTATGAGTAAAGGCATGCTAAAGAACAGCATGGCTACCCTGTATATTGACGGACAGCTGGTTCACACCACCAAGGTAAGGCATCGTTGCCTAATGTGGGAAATCATGTTGGTCTGTAGGCGAGTACCGGTGCTATTTAAGACGATTTAATAATCTGGTAGTTTGTTTCCTGACATAAAAACAAGGCAGTTATGTCGGTTAAATCAGATCAACTGAACCGTAGCCTAAAGGTCGCTATATCAGATCACTTAGGCAGCAACAAAACTTAGTCTTCTGCTAATGAGAACAGGAGTTAACACAAATTGCATCTATGGCGCCCGGTCAGTAAATCCTCTGTATGTCTCCTGTTCATACTAGGAGATAAAAACGTTGACTGTTCCATCAGAATAAAGATGGTAATGTCAGAAATGGTTGAGAGATCCTCTACAGTCAGATTTTCTCCATAGATGTTCTTCATCTTTAAGGACATATATACGGTCTTATATAGCCACCCTTATTTAAGGTTCTCCTCTCCCTCGCTGTACATCGTCTGGTTTTTGTCTTGTCCAGCTCCACTACATCCACAGTTTACCAGGCGGTAGTGGCAGCACCAACCCGCCGGTGGTGAGCACGGTGTACAGCTACATCGGCACGCCCCCCGCCCAGAGGCAGCTGTCCAATCTGGTGTGGCGCTTGGGGCCCACGCACTTCCTTGAGGAGGTACTTCCTGCTGCCAGCGTGGCGTTGGTGTACGAGCTGGGGCCCAACTACACAGGCAGCTTCCAGGCTGTTTACCTCCCATGTGAGTATAACCACCTGACACGTTCTCATCCGTTTCACGCCTAACCCTGTCCGGATCGATGTAAAAAGAAATGGCCGCCGCCTGCTCCTGTGGCGCCGGACAGGCCAGGCCTCACTAGGGCCGCTGGGTGTAGTAGGCGCTCTGTCTCGGTCCCGAGGTCCGGTTAAATCCAGATGTTTCACAACTCCATTTCAGGTAAAGACTCTAAGACTGGGGAGCCTCCGACCCCAGTAGCACTGATTCCAGAGGAGAAGGTCCTGTTCAGCCTGTACGCACTCTCTGTCTCAGCGCTCACCATGGCCAAGATACGCAAGGTCTACAACAAGCTGGACAGCAAGGCTATTGCTAAACAGGTTAGCCTTGATGACACAGGCGTCATGACACAAACACACACACACACACAAAGAGACACCGTAAATTCAAATACACACTCATATATATGTGTGTGTGTGTGTGTCTCAAATTGAGTTCTCTTAGAGTTCTCTTCTTTTCTCCATTCTTTTCACTGACCTTTCGGATTCCTCTGCTCCTTTCTCGACCCTCTGTGCTTCCCCTCGGTTCGGCTTTTCCCGGTCCTAAGCTGGCTGTGTCATCTCATGAGAACGCCACCCCGGTTAAAATAATCCACAACGCCGCAGGCCACCTTAATGGTCCAGCTCGCACCATTGGAGCAGCGGTCATCGGCTATCTTGGTTAGTTTTTCTTTAAATATATAACATTTTAATAATTTGTCTTATTCCAACTTGATTATTACACTTCAGCAGGTCTTACAGGTTACGTCTGTAACATATATAGAAATGCAGTAACTCTGCTCGCATACACACAGGTGTTCGTGCATTCCTCCCCAAGCCTGTGGCTACCAACCTGCAGTATGTCGGTGGTGCAGCGGCCATCTTGGGCCTGGTTGCCATGGCGCAAGACGTTGAGGGTCTCTATGCTGCCGTCAAGGCGTTGGTTTGCGTTGTCAAGAGCAACTCGCTGGCCAGTAAGGAAATGGAGCGGATTAAAGGCTACCAGGTACAACTTCACTGCCAATGCGTCCTGTCTGAACCAATTGCTGTAGCTTTTCCAGACTTTTTCCCCCACTCTTTTACCTTTTTATTAAGCCTGAGTGTTGATTAATTGCAACCCCTGTCTTAATTGGCATGTTTTGGTTAAATACATGACCACACTCATGGGGAACAAGATCCCAGACGAGCCCCCAATTAGTTACAATTACTGATAAACAACATCCAACTCTTTCACTCAAACCAAGAAAGTAAATAGCAATACAAATGTATGTTAACTAATACGATAACAGAGGAGGAACATTCTGAAAAGCATGCATAGGTGTAACTAAAAAACTGCATATTTCTTTTACTTACATCTTTGGCAACTTTCAAAGATGTTTAAGTTATAGTTCTGCAATATTTAACACCCAAACCATGTATACAGCTAAAATGTCATGTTCCTCTGTGTCTAGCTGTTGGCTATGCTACTGAAGAAGAAGCGTCACCTTCTCAACAGCCACATCCTCCACCTCACATTCTCCTTGGTGGGAACAGTAGACAGCGGCCATGAGACATCCCTTATCCCCAACTCCACCGCCTTCCAGGACCTGCTCTGTGACTTTGAGGTTTGTTTAACACACAAGTGGGCATCCGGGAAATTGGCTTTGGTTTCTACCAAAATGCCCTCTGGTCAATCCAATGCGGTTTGAGCCAAAAGGAAGATGGGTAGTCCCATGACAACAGCCCAACAAAACAGGCCTCTGGGCTGCTGGTTTTAGTTTGTCTAAAGTTTGGTTCACAGAAGGCTTTAACAGAAGGCTCCGTCTCTAGGCAACAGAGTTGTGGTGGTCCCATTAGTCCAAATTGTGATTACGGCCAGTCATTATCGAAACAACTTAGTCTCTTTCTCGACTTCCACCTCAGGTGTGGCTCCATGCTCCTTATGAACTGCACCTGTCCCTGTTTGAACACTTCATTGAACTCCTCACTGAGTCCAGGTGAGTAATGTGTAGCTACTGCAATGTGTAGTTATGGAATGAGCTGTTTTAAAGCTTGTTCTACGATGGCCATTTAAAGTATTATCAATCTAAAATGCATCTTCTGCGGCATATGTTTTTTGTGAGGAGTTGTTTGTAATCTATTGCTCTCTTCTGCTTCTCCCCTGATTGCAGTGAGGTGGCGCGGAACGCTAAGTTGTTACGTGATTTCCAGCTGATCCCCAAGCTGTTGTTGACACTACGGGACACCTCCTTGTCTCAGCCCACCATCTCTGCCATCTGCAACGTGCTTTCGCTTCTGCTCCAAGGCTTCCCTAACACCTATGACTTGCTAAGGTGAGCTATGTGGTGTATGTGCCTTGCTCAAGGGTAAATTGGACTGAGTATATTGCTATACATGTGCTAGCCACACAATGGCTGCGGACCCACTGTCGTAATCAGTTTTTGGTCCGCCCCGGGTTTGGAACTGTAAACCAGTGTTGTGGGTTGACGATATCTGCAATCTAACACGTTTGTTCTGCTTGTTAGGTTTGGCCAGTTCATCTCCTCCACGCTGCCAACGTTTGCTGTGTGTGAGAAGTTTGTGGTGATGGAGATCAACAATGAGGAGAAGATCGATGGAGGTAATAAACCTGCAGACTGACTGGTGCCTTTAGTTGTTACCAAATGCCTGCTGGACCAATACATCATCTCAGACAATCATCTCCCACAACACATTACACTTAACCCTTCCACCTAATTGCTAAAATGAATGTTGACCAACCAGTGTTATTTACTGGGGGGGACAACCGAGTTTATCACCTGGGAGTGAACACTGGGGTCATGACCTGGGAGTGAACACTGGGGTCATGACCTGGGAGTGAACACTGGGGTCATGACCTGGGAGTGAACTCTGGGGTCGTCACCTGGGAGTGAACACTGGGGTAATATTTCAGTGGTAATTGTAACATGTTGTTGTCTAGGTAACGAGGATGACTTTGGGGGTCTCTTGTCGGCCAACCTGATTCTGCTGAGGAACCGGCTGCTAGACGTCCTCCTGAAACTGCTGTTAACATCTAAAGAGAAAAGCATTGTGAACACACAGTACGTCTACAACACACACACACAGTACGTCTATAACACACACACACAACACAGGTGTGTTTATCAACATAAACAGTATGCACCCACAAACACTAATATTGATACATACCATCTCCCCCTACAGGGCGTGTGAGGAGTTGGTGCGTACCCTGGGCTTTGATTGGCTACAGATGTTCATGGAGGAACACCTCCACTCCAGCACGGTAACGGTCGCCCTGTGGATTCTGGTGGTTCTCCTTAGCAACCAGGCCATTCTCATCAGGTCTGTGTCATATCAATATTATTAATTAATAATACAAACTTTACGTGGACATTTTATATTATTGTCTGCTGTTTTCTTTACTTCTTCTCACTCATTTTGTGGTGTATTTTCCTCCTTGCAGGTTTAAAGAGGGGCTGACTGGTGGTGGATGGCTGGACCATACTGACTCAGTTCTCACTAACAAGATTGGCACAGTGCTGGGTGAGTCTGGAGGAGGCTGTAGAGGGGCGGGAGGAGGCTGTAGAGGGGCGGGAGGAGGCTGTAGAGGGGCGGGAGGAGCCTGTAGAGGGGCGGGCGGAGCCTGTAGAAGGGGCGGGAGGAGCCTGTAGAGGGGCGGGAGGAGCCTGTAGAGGGGCGGGAGGAGCCTGTAGAAGGGGCGGGAGGAGCCTGTAGAAGGGGCGGGAGGAGCCTGTAGAAGGGGCGGGAGGAGCGTGTAGAGGGGCGGGAGGAGCCTGTAGAGGGGCGGGAGGAGCCTGTAGAGGGGCGGGAGGAGCATGGAGAGGGGCGGGAGGAGCATGGAGAGGGGCGGGAGGAGCATGGAGAGGGGCGGGAGGAGCATGGAGAGGGGCGGGAGGAGCCTGTAGAAGGGGCGGGAGGAGCCTGTAGATTGATAGTAATAATATGGGTATATAATTTGATACACAACATCAGTTGTTCCAAACTCCAAATCTGACACAATATACAGAAAATATATTTTGTTTTGTTATCTGCGACAGGTATCTCTTCCAAAAGAGGTTTTATCTCAGTGAAACTAACTATGACCAAAGGTAAACAGGCCCTGAATAGAATAGATTAGTACCTCGTCACAGTTTCCCATGCTGCCTTGCACCATAATACTGACATAGAATGTGACTGTTCTTAGACAAGCTTCAGCTCAGCTTGCATTGATGTGGAGAACAACCCTGTTAGTGAGGCATACGTTAAGCAGTCCTGATTCAGATTCATCCTGTCTGGGACGTTTCCTGATTCAGGTTCATCCTGTCTGGGACGTTTCCTGATTCAGGTTCATCCTGTCTGGGACGTTTCCTGATTCAGATTCATCCTGTCTGGGACGTTTCCTGATTCAGATTCATCCTGTCTGGGACGTTTCCTGATTCAGATTCTTCCTCTCTGGGACCTTTCCTGTCCTTCTTCTCACCCTCTCCTATCTCTGCAGGCTTTAACGTTGGTCGTAGTGCTGCCGGCCGTTCCACACTACGGGAGATCAACCGAGACGCCTGCCATTTCCCAGGATTCCCTGTTTTGCAGATGCTCCTCCCTAAACACACTAATGTTCCTGACCTGTACTTCCTGCTGATGGCGCTGTTCCTGCAGCAACCCGTCACAGCCCTGCCAGACAGTCTCCAGGTACATGTTAGTACACAAAACCTTTTATCAATAACTACAGACTAAAATCTCTAAATTATATTGTATTTATTATTATTATATTGTATTTATTATTATTATATTTTATGCATTAGATGGTGGTTTTCTTATCCAGGTTAAATGCATTTTTCACCCTAATATTCATCCAGGGTTGGTTTAGGTGTGTCTGTGTGTGTGTTTCTGAGTGTTACCCCAGTCTCTGTGTTGTCTGTTTTCGTGTTAGTTTGACCTGGACTCTCTCTGGACGTTCATCTTCGGGGTTCCTGCGTCCAACGGCACGGTGGTATCGTCCATCCACAGCGTCTGTACCGAGGCAGCCTTCCTCCTGCTGGGGATGCTGAGGAGCATGTTAAATCTGGTGAGAGAGAGACCGGAGAGAGAGAGACAGGAGGGGGTTAAACCTGGTGAGAGAGAGACAGGAGAGAGAGACAGGAGGGGGTTAAATCTGGTGAGAGAGAGACCGGAGAAAGAGAGACAGGAGGGGGTTAAATCTGGTGAGAGAGAGACAGGAGAGAGAGAGACAGGAGGGGGTTAAACCTGGTGAGAGAGAGACAGGAGGGTGTTAAACCTGGTGAGAGAGAGACCGGAGAGAGAGACAGGAGGGGGTTAAACCTGGTGAGAGAGAGACAGGAGAGAGAGAGACAGGAGGGGGTTAAACCTGGTGAGAGAGAGACAGGAGGGTGTTAAACCTGGTGAGAGAGAGACCGGAGAGAGAGACAGGAGGGGGTTAAACATGGTGAGAGAAAGACAGGAGGTGGTTAAACCTGGTGAGAGAGAGAGACCGGAGAGAGAGAGACAGGAGGGGGTTAAACCTGGTGAGAGAGAGACAGGAGGGGGTTAAACCTGGTGAGAGAGAGACAGGAGAGAGAGACAGGAGGGGGTTAAATCTGGTGAGAGAGAGACCGGAGAGAGAGAGAGACCGGAGGTGGTTAAACCTGGTGAGAGAGAGACAGGAGGTGGTTAAACCTGGTGAGAGAGAGACAGGAGAGAGAGAGACAGGAGGTGGTTAAACCTGGTGAGAGAGAGACAGGAGGTGGTTAAACCTGGTGAGAGAGAGACAGGAGAGAGAGAGACAGGAGGGGGTTAAACCTGGTGAGAGAGAGACAGGAGGGTGTTAAACCTGGTGAGAGAGAGACCGGAGAGAGAGACAGGAGGGGGTTAAACCTGGTGAGAGAGAGACAGGAGAGAGTGACAGTGTGTGTGTGTGTGTGTGTCTCTTCTAGCCATGGCAGTCGGAAGAGGAGGGCTCCTGGCTGAGGGAGTATCCCGTCACTCTGATGCAGTTTTTCAGGTGTCTACAGCACGTATACACACACACATATATACACACACACACACGTACACACACACACGTACAACCATATCCTCAGCAGTTTATAATGTGAGTGTCTCTACTCCAGGTATCTGTATCACAACGTCCCAGACCTGACTCCCATGTGGCACAGTCCAGAGTTCCTCTGTGCTCTGGCTGCTTCAGTGTTTCCCTTCAACATAAGACCTTACTCTGAGATGGTAAGACACTTTATCTGTCTGTCTGTCACTCTGTCTGTCTGTCTGTATGTCTCTGTCTGTGTCTGTGTCTGTCTGTCTGTCTCTGTCTGTCTGTCTCTGTCTGTCTGTCTGTCTGTGTCTGTCTGTCTGTCTGTGTCTGTCTGGATGTCTGTCAGTCTGGATGTCTGTCAGTCTGGATGTCTGTCAGTCTGGATGTCTGTCAGCCTGTCTGTCTGTCAGCCTGTCTGTCTGTCAGCCTGTCTGTCTGTCAGCCTGTCTGTCTGTCAGCCTGTCTGTCTGTCAGCCTGTCTGTCTGTCAGCCTGGATGTCTGTCTGTCTGACTGTTTGTCCCTTTATCTCCTTTCTCTTCCTCTCCTCTCTTCCTCTCCTCTCTCTCTATCGTCACCCCCTCTCTCTCTCCCTAAGGTGAGTGATCTGGATGATGAAACGGGGTCTCCCACGGAGGAATTCAAGGCCTTTGCGTCGGACACGGGGATGAACCGCAGCCAATCGGAGTACTGCAACGTGGGTTCTAAGACCTACCTGACCAACCACCCGGCCAAGAAGTACGTGTTCGACTTCATGCGAGTTCTGATCATGGACAACCTGTGTCTCACACCAGCTGGCAAACAGACACCCACCGTTGACCTACTGCTGGAGGTAAGTCTGTAAACCAGCCTGTAAACCAGCCTGCCAGCCAGTCAGTCAGCCTGTCAGTCAGCCAGTCAGTCAGCCTGTTCATTGCTTGGTTAATAATCTCAATCGTTGGGACACAACCTGGAATCCCAAATGTTTTGCTGTTTCCCAAACACCCCTGTCTGTTTGTCACTGTTGGTTTCTAAGTGGCACATTCTGCAGCGTCTGAGCTCTGTTCTTCTCTGAGCTCTGTTCTTCTCTGAGCTCTGTTCTTCTCTGAGCTCTGTTCTTCTCTGAGCTCTGTTCTTCTCTGAGCTCTGTTCTTCTCTGAGCTCTGTTCTTCTCTGAGCTCTGTTCTTCTCTGAGCTCTGTTCTTCTCTGAGCTCTGTTCTTCTCTGAGCTCTGTTCTTCTCTGAGCTCTGTTCTTCTCTGAGCTCTGTTCTTCTCTGAGCTCTGTTCTTCCCTGTATGTCCAGGCCTCTCCAGAACGTTCCACCAGGACTCAGCAGAAAGAATTTCAGTCCTACATCCTGGACTCGGTCATCGAACACCTCCTGGCCGCAGAAGTCCTGTTGGGTGAGCTTACATCAGCTGCAGATAGCCTGGTTTTATTGAACAGTCACACCTGGTGCTGGTACCAGTACCCTGTCGTCTAACCCCCTCCCCCTGTCTCATACCAGGTGAGGATGCGGCCCTCCCCCTGACCAGTGGTGGGAGCTACCAGGTGCTGGTGAACAATGTGTTCTACTTCACACAGCGGGTGGTGGATAAGCTGTGGCAGGGCATGTACAACAAAGAGTCCAAGATGGTGGTGGAGTTCATAGTTCAACTCATTGGACAGGTGAGGACAACCGAGATCAGTGTTCCCCGAAGACCTCCTGGAACCCGCACACGCACACACACGCACACACACACATGTACACACACACACATGTACACACACACACAGACACACACTATTTAACGTATTACATTGACTCCAGCTCTGGCTTATCACTACAACAGGATTTTCAGTGACCCACATGTATAAGTGGGATTTAGAAAATAGGCCGAGGGAGGGAGGGAGGGGGAGGGGACCAGGAGTTTGTGGGGGAGGGGGGAGAGAGACGAGGATAAACAATATTCTCCATCACGGTGTGTCAGGTCCAACATGTGTTTGCTCTATCCTCAACTTGGTGTGTGAAGTCTCCCAGGTTTAATGCTACAGACATTTCTGTGGAATATTTCAACAAGATTCCAGTTGTGATTGTTCAGTAGTTCTTTCCAGAGCATCTGTGAAACCTCTCCTGAGCCCTTCTGCTGTGCGTTTATGAGACGTCTCCCAGGTCTGGTTCAACTAATTATCAGGCCCTTGATTCAAGGAGGATTTGTCATGTTAAGGGGCGTAGATGTAGGCTAAACAAACACGCAGAATCTGACAGTCTGTAGGCTGTCACAGATCAATACAAGCACAACCGGTTTTGGTGTTGAACCACAATGTGACAATTTGAATGTTTCTACTCTCTATTTTAACTCTCTGAAGGGCCCTACTCAGAGCAGTAGTTAATGTACTTTATGTTGCTTTAAAAACTCACTGAACTCTATAACTAAATAGGTTTGTTCTGCAACCAAAGTGGTTTCTCCGGGCATCGCCTGGCGTGGATCATAAGATGTAGTCCTACTGCGCTACAATTAAGTCTTTCAACCCGTTTTCCACACGGGACTGAAGCTAATCTGTTGTTGTCATGGCTACAGCTGCTGTACCACCGTGTGTTTCCGCCTCTTGCTCAAACACACTGTTGTTTTTCTTCCTCCTGTTCGTTCATTTCTCCTGTTTACAGTCCAAAAGGCGGTCACAGGGTCTGTCTCTGGACTCGGTCTACCACTGTCTGAACCGGACGGTTCTATACCAGCTGTCTCGACCGCACAAGACCGTACCGCAGCAGGTGGCTCTGCTTGACTCTCTCAGGGTTTTGACCGTGAATCGTAATTTGGTGCTGGGACCCGGGAACCACGACCAGGAGTTTGTGGCCTGTTTGGCTCACTGCTTCATCATTCTGCATGTTGGGAGGTAAGAACGTATGATGAGCTAGTCTTCTGAGTCTCCATATGATGAGCTAGTCTTCTGAGTCTCCATATGATGAGCTAGTCTTCTGAGTCTCCATATGATGAGCTAGTCTTCTGAGTCTCCATATGATGAGCTAGTCTTCTGAGTCTCCATATGATCAGGTAGTCTTCTGAGTCTCCATATGATGAGCTAGTCTTCTGAGTCTCCATATGATGAGCTAGTCTTCTGAGTCTCCATATGATGAGCTAGTCTTCTGAGTCTCCATATGATGAGCTAGTCTTCTGAGTCTCCATATGATGAGCTAGTCTTCTGAGTCTCCATATGATGAGCTAGTCTTCTGAGTCTCCATATGATCAGCTAGTCTTCTGAGTCTCCATATGATCAGCTAGTCTTCTGAGTCTCCATATGATCAGCTAGTCTTCTGAGTCTCCATATGATGAGCTAGTCTTCTGAGTCTCCATATGATGAGCTAGTCTTCTTCTGAGTCTCCATATGATGAGCTAGTCTTCTGAGTCTCCATATGATGAGCTAGTCTTCTGAGTCTCCATATGATGAGCTAGTCTTCTGAGTCTCCATATGATGAGCTAGTCTTCTGAGTCTCCGTATGATGAGCTAGTCTTCTGAGTCTCCGTATGATGAGCTAGTCTTCTGAGTCTCCGTATGATGAGCTAGTCTTCTGAGTCTCCGTATGATGAGCTAGTCTTCTGAGTCTCCGTATGATGAGCTAGTCTTCTGAGTCTCCGTATGATGAGCTAGTCTTCTGAGTCTCCGTATGATGAGCTAGTCTTCTGAGTCTCCGTATGATGAGCTAGTCTTCTGAGTCTCCATATGATGAGCTAGTCTTCTGAGTCTCCATATGATGAGCTAGTCTTCTGAGTCTCCATATGATGAGCTAGTCTTCTGAGTCTCCGTATGATGAGCTAGTCTTCTGAGTCTCCGTATGATGCTTTAGACTTCTCATTCTCTAATCATTTGGCTGTTATTTGTATCAAACCGTAGTCAGCTTAACTTATTATAATAACACAGATGACTTGTTCTCTTTCTTCCTCCTCCACCCTGTCTGTCTCTCTCTGTCTGTCTCTCTGTCTCTCTCTCTTTCTGTCTCTCTGTTTGTCTGTCTGTCTGTCTCTCTGTAGTAGTGTAGAGGGGTTTGGTTTGGAGGCAGAAGCTCGTATGACCACCTGGCACGTCATGATGCCCACTGAGAACGAACCAGACAACACTCACAGCCAGGATGTCAGTGAAGGTAATGTCTGACTGACTGACTGACTGACTGACTGACTGACTGTCTGAATGAATTTCCATCTGACTGTCTGAACATTTCTTGACCATATTACTTCCTGACGTCTACGCTACACATCCATGTAGCACGGAGGACTAGCTACGCTAGCTCAAACACATATGCCATGGGCCGGATAAACTATAACCACATGTTATATAACATCATGCAACACCAAGCTAGCTCAATAGCTATTAAGGCTATCTATAGCGGTGAACACATTCTATTCCCCTTCTAGAGTTTAGAGCAGCATACCACTGCTCTGTCTCTGACTTTTCCCCATCTAGAGGTTAGAGCACCTTACCACTGCTCTGTCTCTGACTCCTCCCCATCTAGAGGTTAGAGCACCATATCACTGCTCTGTCTCCGCCTCCTCGTCTTCTAGAGGTTAGAGCACCATACCACTGCTCTCTCTATCTCTGCCTCCTTCCCTTCTAGAGTTTAGAGCACCATACCACTGCTCTGTCTCCGCCTCCTCCTCTTCTAGAGGTTAGAGCACCATACCACTGCTCTCTCTTTCTCTTCCTCCTCTTCTAGAGGTTAGAGCACTATACCACTGCTCTGTCTCTGCCTCCTCCTCTTCTAGAGTTTAGAGCACCATACCACTGCTCTGTCTCTGCCTCCTCCTCTTCTAGAGGTTAGAGCACCATACCACTGCTCTCTCTTTCTCTTCCTCCTCTTCTAGAGTTTAGAGCACCATACCACTGCTCTGTCTCTGCCTCCTCCTCTTCTAGAGGTTAGAGCACCTTACCACTGCCCTTTCTCTTCCTCCAGGTCGTCAGCTGCTGTTGAAAGCAGTGAACAGGGTGTGGACGGAGCTCATGCACAGTAAGAGGCAGATGTTGGAGGACATCTTTAAGGTCTCCCTCCCCACTAACGACCGGGGACATGTGGACATCTCTACTGCTCGTCCTGCCCTGGAGGAGCCGGCCCTGAAAAGCTGGCAGAGTCACCTGGGTGGGTTCTGGTGGACCGGCAGAACACCAAGTACAGGGGAAACTCTCATAGTCACAACACACACACACGTATGGATATATTAACCTCTGTTCTTTTTCCTGTAGTTTATGAGAAGAAGTGTCTCAGCCGAGGGGAATCTGTGGCTCCAGCCAGCCAGTCCAAACTGTCCCGGGTCAGCAGTGGCTTTGGTCTGTCCAAACTGACCGGTGCACGACGCGCCAAGAAGGAAAACTCCCTGAACAAGAACAACCTGTCTGCGCAGGTAAACACACTCACAGACACACACACACATATACACACACACACACAAATGCACACACACACTTGCAGACAAAACATCCAAAACAACACACCACATTGAACCACTCCCCTCCAGCACTACTCACCTGGTTGGATTCGATTGAGTCTCATTGAACCACTCCCCTCCAGCACTACTCACCTGGTTGGATTCGATTGAGTCTCATTGAACCACTCCCCTCCAGCACTACTCACCTGGTTGGATTCGATTGACAACATGTTCATGTTTCTCTTCTTCCATCAACAGGAGACCTTCCAGTGGATGTTCACCCACATAGCTGTGGTCAAGGACCTAGTGTCCATGCAATACAAGGAGTACCAGGAGGTGAGGACGTAGAAATAGAATACTAGACTGGATGAGGTGTACCAGGAGGTGAGGACGTAGAAATAGAATACTAGACTGGATGAGGAGTACCAGGAGGTGAGGACGTAGAAATAGAATACTAGACTGGATGAGGAGAACCAGGAGGTGAGGACGTAGAAATAAAATACTAGACTGGATGAGGAGTACCAGGAGGTGAGGACGTAGAAATAGAATACTAGACAGGATGAGGTGTACCAGGAGGTGAGGACGTAGAAATAGAATACTAGACTGGATGAGGAGTACCAGGAGGTGAGGACGTAGAAATAGAACACTAGACTGGATGAGGAGAACCAGGAGGTGAGGACGTAGAAATAAAATACTAGACTGGATGAGGAGTACCAGGAGGTGAGGACGTAGAAATAGAATACTAGACAAGATGAGGAGTACCAGGAGGTGAGGACGTAGAAATAGAATACAAGACAGGATGAGGTGTACCAGGAGGTGAGGACGTAGAAATAGAATACTAGACAGGATGAGGTGTACCAGGAGGTGAGGACGTAGAAATAGAATACTACACAGGATGAGGTGTGCCAGGCGGTGGGGACGTAGAAATAGAATACTAGACAGGATGAGGTGTACCAGGAGGTGAGGACGTAGAAATAGAATACTATACAGGATGAGGTGTACCAGGAGGTGAGGACGTAGAAATAGAATACTAGACAGGATGAGGTGTACCAGGAGGTGAGGACGTAGAAATATCCACACGTCTGAATGAGTACCTCCCATCCAGGGTGTTTACATCACATGACTGTATCTCCACAGGAGATGAACTAGACACCAGTTACGACTCAATCTAAAGACAACTACTGCACCTGTGACGCCTATATTGTTTCTCATTCTAACTTTCCTTTTTCTGCTTGTCTCTCTCCCCCACTCTTTCCCTCTCGTTCCTCTTCTCCGTCTCCTTCCTCTCCCTCTCGTTCCTCTTCTCCGTCTCCTTCCTCTCCCTCTCGTTCCTCTTCTCCGTCTCCTTCCTCCCCCACTCTCTCCCTCTCGTTCCTCTTCTTCGTCTCCTTCCTCCCCCACTCTCTCCCTCTCGTTCCTCTTCTCCTCCCCCACTCTCTCCCTCTCGTTCTCCTTCCTCCCCCACTCTCTCCCTCTCGTTCCTCTTCTCCGTCTCCTTCCTCGCCCTCTCGTTCCTCTTCTCCGTCTCCTTCCTCC
Organism: Dallia pectoralis; assembly: GCA_029465975.1. Lineage (NCBI taxonomy): Eukaryota > Metazoa > Chordata > Actinopteri > Esociformes > Umbridae > Dallia > Dallia pectoralis. Next base: position 1,762,801 of record CM055737.1, on the reverse strand, counting down.
CCCACTCTCTCCCTCTCGTTCCTCTTCTTCGTCTCCTTCCTCCCCCTCTCTCTCCCTCTCGTTCCTCTTCTCCGTCTCCTTCCTCCCCCACTCTCTCCCTCTCGTTCCTCTTCTCCGTCTCCTTCCTCCCCACTCTCTCCCTCTCGTTCCTCTTCTTCGTCTCCTTCCTTCCCCTCTCTCTCCCTCTCGTTCCTCTTCTCCGTCTCCTTCCTCCCCCTCTCTCTCCCTCTCGTTCCTCTTCTCCGTCTCCTTCCTCCCCCTCTCTCTCCCTCTCGTTCCTCTTCTCCGTCTCCTTCCTCCCCCTCTCTCTCCCTCTCGTTCCTCTTCTCCGTCTCCTTCCTCCCCCACTCTCTCCCTCTCGTTCCTCTTCTCTGTCTCCTTCCTCCCCCACTCTCTCCCTCTCGTTCCTCTTCTCCGTCTCCTTCCTCTCCCTCTCGTTCCTCTTCTCCGTCTCCTTCCTCCCCCTCTCTCCCCTCTCCTTCTCTTCGTTCCTCTTCTCCCTCTCGTTCCTCTTCTCCGTCTCCTTCCTCCCCCACTCTTCTCCGTCTCTTCCTCCCCCACTCCTCTTCTCCGTCTCCTTCCTCCCCCTCTCTCTCCCTCTCTCCGTTCCTCTTCTCCGTCTCCTTCCTCCCCACTCTCTCCCTCTCGTTCCTCTTCTCCGTCTCCTTCCTCCCCCTCTCTCTCTCCTCTCGTTCCTCTTCTCCGTCTCCTTCCTCCCCCACTTTCTCCCTCTCGTTCCTCTTCTCCGTCTCCTTCCTCCCCCCCACTCTCTCCCTCTCGTTCCTCTTCTCCGTCTCCTTCCTCCCCCTCTTCTCCCACTCTCTCCCTCTCGTTCCTCTTCTCCGTCTCCTTCCTCCCCCCTTTCTCCCTCTCGTTCCTCCCCCACTCTTCTCCGTCTCCTTCCTCCCCCTCTCTCTCCCTCTCGTTCCTCTTCTCCGTCTCCTTCCTCCCCCACTCTCTCCCTCTCGTTCCTCTTCTTTCGTCTCCTTCCTCCCCCTCTCCCTCTCCCTCTTCTCGTTCCTCTTCTCCGTCTCTTCTTCCTCCCCTCCCCTCTCTCTCCCTCTCGTTCCTCTTCTCCGTCTCCTTCCTCCCCACTCTCTCCCTCTCGTTCCTCTTCTCTGTCTCCTTCCTCCCCACTCTCTCCCTCTCGTTCCTCTTCTCCGTCTCCTTCCTCCCCCACTCTCTCCCTCTCGTTCCTCTTCTCCGTGTCCTTCCTCCCCCCCACTCTCTCCCTCTCGTTCCTCTTCCGTCTCTTCTCCGTCTCCTTCCTCCCCACTCTCTCCCTCTCGTTCCTCTTCTCCGTCTCCTTCCTCCCCCCCACTCTCTCCCTCTCGTTCCTCTTCTCCGTCTCCTTCCTCCCCACTCCTCTTCTCCGTCTCCTTCCTCTCCCTCTCGTTCTTCTCCGTCTCCTTCCTCCCCCCCACTCTCTCCCTCTCGTTCCTCTTCTCCGTCTCCTTCCTCCCCCTCTCTCTCCCTCTCGTTCCTCTTCTCCGTCTCCTTCCTCCCCACTCTCTCCCTCTCGTTCCTCTTCTCCGTCTCCTTCCTCCCCCACTTTCTCCCTCTCGTTCCTCTTCTCCGTCTCCTTCCTCCCCCTGTCTCTCCCTCTCGTTCCTCTTCTCCGTCTCCTTCCTCCCCCTCTCTCTCCCTCTCGTTCCTCTTCTCCGTCTCCTTCCTCTCCCTCTCGTTCCTCTTCTCCGTCTCCTTCCTCCCCCCCACTCTCTCCCTCTCGTTCCTCTTCTCCGTCTCCTTCCTCCCCCTCTCTCTCCCTCTCGTTCCTCTTCTCCGTCTCCTTCCTCCCCCACTCTCTCCCTCTCGTTCCTCTTCTCCGTCTCCTTCCTCCCCCTCTCTCTCCCTCTCGTTCCTCTTCTCCGTCTCCTTCCTCCCCCTCTCTCTCCCTCTCGTTCCTCTTCTCCGTCTCCTTCCTCCCCACTCTCTCCCTCTCGTTCCTCTTCTCCGTCTCCTTCCTCCCCACTCTCTCCCTCTCGTTCCTCTTCTCCGTCTCCTTCTTCTCCCTCTCGTTCCTCTTCTCCGTCTCCTTCCTCCCCCACTCTCTCCCTCTCGTTCCTCTTCTTCGTCTCCTTCCTCCCCCTCTCTCTCCCTCTCGTTCCTCTTCTCCGTCTCCTTCCTCCCCCTCTCTCTCCCTCTCGTTCCTCTTCTTCGTCTCCTTCCTCCCCCACTCTCTCCCTTCCTCCCCCATCCCAGAGGCAGCAGAATGCCCTGAAGTACGTCACAGAGGAGTGGGCCTCCATAGAGTACGAGCTGCTTAGAGAACGGGGCCTCTGGGGGCCTCCAATCGGGTCACACTTGGACAAGTTCCTGCTGGAGATGACAGAGGGTCCCTGTCGCATGAGGAAGAAGATGGTCCGAAACGACATGTTCTACATTCATTATCCATACGTCCCAGAGCCTGAACCCAGCACCAATGGACAGATACAGGTAAAAGACAACCACATGTTCTACATATGTTCTCCACCCACAGCCAAGTTTCTGGGTTTGTGGGAAAGAGCCTTTAACTTAGTGACGACAAAGGCTTACGTTGTTATCCCTTAACAACGCCGGACAACATTATGCCTCTGAAAATAACCTCCCTTCCCAGAAGCCAGTGCGGTACCGACGAGCCATCAGCTATGACAGTAAGGACTACTACATGAGGGTGCTGTCTGGTAACCCAGGGATGTACCAGCACTCAGTAGACCACAGCACAGAAGGTGAAGCCACACGACAGGAACCTGGAGAGATGCACGGAGAAGATACCATCGCCAGGGTGAAAGGTGAGAGACAGACAGATGGATAGATAGATGGACACACACAGACTGACACACACACAGACTGACAATTCAGTGTGTCTTTCATCCGGGTCTAGGTCTTGTAAAGGCCCCTCTGAAGAGGTCGCGTTCCACAGCAGACGGTACTGATGAGGAACAAGATCTGCTCCAGGATCAGCTGTTAGAGTCTGGAGGACTGGACGAGGAGCAGAAGACTGACAACACCTCACTCTTACGGCTGCTGGAGGAAGGAGAAAAGGTACAAACTGAGGGAGGAAGAGAGGGAGGAAGAGAGGGAGGAACTGAGGGAGGAACTGAGGGAGGAACTGAGGGAGGAACTGAGGGAGGAACTGAGGGAGGAACTGAGGGAGGAACTGAGGGAGGAACTGAGGGAGGAACTGAGGGAGGAACTGAGGGAGGAACTGACAGACATAAGTTGGACGAAGTTCAACAAAGGGAGAGGGAGAGCGAATGAGAGGAGAGAGAGAGGTGTCGGGGACTAGAACATATGTCCTGTTGTGTTTGTATTCAAAATGCCGTTGTTTTCTTCTGTCAGATCCAGCACATGTACCGCTGTGCTCGAGTTCAGGGTCTGGACACCAGCGAGGGCTTGCTGCTGTTTGGGAAGGAACACTTCTATGTCATCGACGGTTTCACCATGACCGTCTCCAGAGAGATCCGAGACATTGAGACTATACACGTCAAGTGAGTCAGAACAGTTTGGGTGATGACCTGTCTCTCTGGGTGATGACCTGTCTCTCTGGGTGATGACCTGTCTCTCTGGGTGATGACCTGTCTCTCTGGGTGATGACCTGTCTCTCTGGGTGATGACCTGTCTCTCTGGGTGATGACCTGTCTCTCTGGGTGATGACCTGTCTCTCTGGGTGATGACCTGTCTGTTTGGGTGATGACCGGTCTGTTTGGGTGATGACCTGTCTGTTTGGGTGATGACCTGTCTGTTTGGGTGATGACCTGTCTGTTTGGGTGATGACCTGTCTGTTTGGGTGATGACCTGTCTCTCTGGGTGATGACCTGTCTCTCTGGGTGATGACCTGTCTGTTTGGGTGATGACCTGTCTCTCTGGGTGATGACCTGTCTGTTTGGGTGATGACCAGTCTGTTTGGGTGATGACCTGTCTGTTTGGGTGATGACCTGTCTGTTTGGGTGATGACCGGTCTGTTTGGGTGATGACCGGTCTCTCTGGGTGATGACCTGTCTGTTTGGGTGATGACCGGTCTCTCTGGGTGATGACCTGTCTCTCTGGGTGATGACCGGTCTGTTTGGGTGATGACCGGTCTGTTTGGGTGATGACCTGTCTCTCTGGGTGATGACCTGTCTGTTTGGGTGATGACCGGTCTGTTTGGGTGATGACCGGTCTCTCTGGGTGATGACCTGTCTGTTTGGGTGATGACCGGTCTCTCTGGGTGATGACCTGTCTCTCTGGGTGATGACCGGTCTGTTTGGGTGATGACCGGTCTGTTTGGGTGATGACCGGTCTGTTTGGGTGATGACCTGTCTGTTTGGGTGATGACCGGTCTGTTTGGGTGATGACCGGTCTCTCTGGGTGATGACCTGTCTCTCTGGGTGATGACCTGTCTCTCTGGGTGATGACCTGTCTCTCTGGGTGATGACCTGTCTCTCTGGGTGATGACCTGTCTCTCTGGGTGATGACCTGTCTCTCTGGGTGATGACCTGTCTCTCTGGGTGATGACCTGTCTCTCTGGGTGATGACCTGTCTCTCTGGGTGATGACCTGTCTCTCTGGGTGATGACCTGTCTGTTTGGGTGATGACCTGTCTGTTTGGGTGATGACCTGTCTGTTTGGGTGATGACCTGTCTGTTTGGGTGATGACCGGTCTGTTTGGGTGATGACCTGTCTGTTTGGGTGATGACCTGTCTGTTTGGGTGATGACCTGTCTGTTTGGGTGATGACCTGTCTGTTTGGGTGATGACCTGTCTCTCTGGGTGATGACCTGTCTCTCTGGGTGATGACCTGTCTCTCTGGGTGATGACCTGTCTCTCTGGGTGATGACCTGTCTCTCTGGGTGATGACCTGTCTGTTTGGGTGATGACCAGTCTGTTTGGGTGATGACCAGTCTGTTTGGGTGATGACCTGTCTGTTTGGGTGATGACCTGTCTGTTTGGGTGATGACCTGTCTGTTTGGGTGATGACCTGTCTGTTTGGGTGATGACCGGTCTGTTTGGGTGATGACCGGTCTGTTTGGGTGATGACCTGTCTCTCTGGGTGATGACCTGTCTGTTTGGGTGATGACCGGTCTGTTTGGGTGATGACCGGTCTCTCTGGGTGATGACCTGTCTGTTTGGGTGATGACCGGTCTCTCTGGGTGATGACCTGTCTCTCTGGGTGATGACCGGTCTGTTTGGGTGATGACCTGTCTGTTTGGGTGATGACCGGTCTGTTTGGGTGATGACCGGTCTCTCTGGGTGATGACCTGTCTGTTTGGGTGATGACCGGTCTCTCTGGGTGATGACCTGTCTGTTTGGGTGATGACCTGTCTGTTTGGGTGATGACCGGTCTCTCTGGGTGATGACCTGTCTGTTTGGGTGATGACCGGTCTGTTTGGGTGATGACCTGTCTCTCTGGGTGATGACCGGTCTCTCTATCTTCAGTCTACATGAGACCATCATCCCCAGGGGGGCGCGGCAGGGCCAGAGTCAGCTGAAGAGGACCTGCAGTATCTTCGCCTACGAGGACATCAAGGAGGTCCACAAGAGACGCTACCTGCTGCAGGTGAACATCAACAGAACGTTCTGATTGTCTTTTGGGACATTTAGTTTAGTCTCATCTAGGTCCCAACGTTTTGTTCTGTTTATATAAGAAAAAACAAATATGCCCAAGTTCCAGCACCCTTCCTAAAATAGGCTCTTTGGTTTTGAATTCAACCTAAATGCTTTATAAATGATTCCCAACCTGGGCGTTCCTGCCTCTGCACTCCAGCCCATGGCTGTGGAGGTGTTCTCAGGAGACGGGAGGAACTACCTGCTGGCCTTCCAGAAAGGAGTCCGTAACAAGGTGTACCAGCGCTTCCTGGGTGTGGTTCCCTCACTCGCCGACAGCTCTGAGTCTGTCTCGGGACAGAGGCCGAACACCAGCGTAGAACAGGGGTAGGTTTAACTCTCTGTAGAACCGGGGTAGGTTTAACTCCACAGGGGTAGGTTTAACTCTCTGTAGAACAGGGGTAGGTTCAACTCTCCACAGGGATAGGTTTAACTCCACAGGGGTAGGTTTAACTCCACAGGGGTAGGTTTAACTCCACAGGGGTAGGTTTAACTCCACAGGGGTAGGTTTAACTCCACAGGGGTAGGTTTAACTCCACAGGGGTAGGTTTAAAAATCTGTAGAACAGGGGTAGGTTTAAAACTCTGTAGAACAGGGGTAGGTTTAAAACTCTGTAGGACAGGGGTAGGTTTAGCTCTCCACATGGGTAGGTTTAACTCTCTGTAGAACAGGGGTAGGTTTACCTCCACAGGGGTAGGTTCAACTCTCTGTAGAACAGGGGTAGGTTTAACTCTCCACAGATGATATATATCATGTACTTGTACATTTGTATTTGAATGCCTCTACTGTGTCCATTCTAAACCCTTCTCTGTCTCCGGTTAGGTCCGGCCTTCTCAGCACTCTGGTTGGGGAGAAATCTGTCACTCAAAGATGGGAGGTAAGTGGAACTCTTACTGTTACCTTCAGTATAGAGGCCACCACAGGAGGGCGCTGTAACTAGTCTGGTTAGGGTTAGTAAGTAGATTTAATGACGTGATAATGGTGCCATTATCGTAATAATGCCAGTATTTTGTCCCGTCTGTGTTTCCGTAGCGTGGTGAGATCAGCAACTTCCAGTACCTGATGCACCTCAACACTCTGGCGGGTCGGTCGTACAACGACCTGATGCAGTACCCTGTGTTCCCCTGGATCCTGGCGGATTACGACTCTGAGGTCAGGGGTCGTTACCAGAGGAACACTTGATTCCAGTCTCTGTTCGTCATAACGTTATTGAGTTGCCTATACTACATGTTGTTAACCTGTTGTTAACATGTTGTTAACCTGTTCTGGACTGGTTCTGTTTGTTAACCTGTTCTGGACTGGTTCTGTTTGTTAACCTGTTCTGGACTGGTTCTGTTTGTTAACCTGTTCTGGACTGTTTCTGTTTGTTAACCTGTTCTGGACTGGTTCTGCAGGAGTTGGATCTGAACAACCCACGCACATTCCGGAACCTGGCTAAACCAATGGGAGCCCAGACGGACGACAGGCTCACCCAATACAAGAAGAGGTTCAAGGACTGGGAGGACCCAACCAGTAAGATGACCAATCAGTGCCCTGTATACATGCACCCCAGAGGCCAATAAACACCAAGGATTGGATTATTTTACAATACATGACAGTTTACCTGTTCCTAAACTAGAAGGTCATTTAGATCATCTCCATGGAGTATTCTGCTAACATGTTTGTCTTGAGTTTTAGGGTTTCCTGGGTTGGTAAAGTAGTGTTCTTCTTAAATGTGTGTCTGCGTTTCAGGTGAGACTCCAGCTTATCACTATGGAACTCACTACTCCTCAGCCATGATCGTGGCATCCTATCTGGTCCGCATGGAGCCCTTCACTCAGATCTTCCTCAGGCTTCAGGTATGACTCAGATGTTCCTCAGGCTTCAGGTATGACTCAGATGTTCCTCAGGCCTCAGGTGTTCTGGTACTACCAAATACTACCTGATCTGGGATCTGACAGTCAGAGATCGGTGGGTGGTTTGTGTGTGTGTGTGTGTGCCCTGTAGGGAGGTCACTTTGACTTGGCAGACAGGATGTTCCACAGCGTTCGTGAAGCTTGGCTCTCTGCCTCCAAACACAACATGGCCGACGTCAAGGAGCTCATACCTGAGTTTTTCTACCTGCCGGAGTTCATGCTGAACTCCAACAACTTTGACTTGGGTATGTCTCTCTATCTCTGTCCTGTGTATGTCTCTCTATCTCTGTCCTGTGTATGTCTCTCTATCTCTGTCCTGTGTATGTCTCTCTATCTCTGTCCTGTGTATGTCTCTCTATCTCTGTCCTGTGTATGTCTCTCTATCTCTGTCCTGTGTATGTCTCTTTATCTCTGTCCTCTCTCTCTCTCTGTCCTGTGTATGTCTCTCTATCTCTGTCCTGTGTATGTCTCTCTATCTCTGTCCTGTGTATGTCTCTCTATCTCTGTC